>JAOXJP010200714.1:0-12074 GCA_025762735.1 Platanus orientalis
GGAGAGTGAGAGAGGGGGTTGGAAGATTCCAATCCAAAGGTTTCCAAAAATGGGCTAAAGATGAGGATGCATTTAATACAAAATATCTCATCTTTTAGCCCATTTGAAATAATATCTATTTTTGACCTTTTCGAACCCTCTCTCTATGGTCACTCCTCGTAAGCTCTCTAGCTACAAAGTCAGCCTAGTTAGTGTCAATTTCAGAGGTTACAGATGCTTCGGTCGTACTGGTCCAGTCAGAACCAAATTACGAAAAGGGTAAGGGGTGGAATCATGGTTTTTTAGCCTAAAAAGCTCTCAGATTCATTTTGAATGGAAAAGTTTGTAAAATTGATCCGAGGGTGGCCCAGGGATAGATGACCCCAAGTTTAGGGGATTCACAGCTTCTGACTATGAGAGATTATAGTATCCGACTAGCAAATTAGGTCAAAAATCATTTTTTGAGCGATTTGACAAAATTATATAGGGAATGCAACTGGTTTTTCTGTGGAATGCCACCTTAGACTGTATTCGAGGGATTGAAGTCTAGGAGTCTGGGAGCTACAAAAGTTGATAGTTTGATCATTGGGTTCCCAGGCAGTTGTCGAGGGTTTTTCGAAGCAAGGTCGCTTGAACAAATTAGGTTTCTGTAGTTGCCTAAAGCTGGGTGAAATTGAATGCCCAGGCATTTCCTGAATAAGGTGTATGTGAAATTCTTTATTGAGGACAAGAATGTCATGGAGAAAATGGCTCTGATCTTGTTGCATTCTGAGTTTGAGAGAACTTTTAAGGGCATTCCACATGCCAAATACAGACAAAATGCATTTTTTCTAGGTTTGGGTAGAAATGACTGCTTAGGCCTTGGATTTTTTGTAAACTGGTGTGGGTTTGATAGTCTCAAGGCCTAGAATTTATAGTGGCATAGCCTCTAACTATCTGAATTTTTTATTTCAGATGCGCTCTTGGGAGCCGATTGAGCACCTGATTTTTAGACCTGATTCTTCGCGCTTTTTGGAGTGTTTGAGAGAATCTTGGTAGATAGAATTTACAAAAATCCTTGCTCCATAGACAACATTTTAAAGGCCTTGTGATTTTGAAGAAATGGACACCAACTGATCCTGATTTGGAAGTCTAGAGAATATTTTAGCTCTATAAGAGCAAAAAGAGGGGAAACAGCCTTTTGACCTTTTAGGGAAGATTTGAGATTTCTCAGGGGTTCTAGACTTCAAAACTCTTTTCTCAGACCTGGAGATTTGAAGCTAAGGCTGAGGCCAAGATATGGCGACTAACTTTTTTAGATTTTGAGATCAGATGAGTTTCTGAGAGCTCTAGGAAAGGTCATTTCTTGGTCAGGGTTATCATAGATTGAGAGATTGGCTACTGCCATTCTCGAGTAGTGTTTGGCCTACGATGAATTCTTTGGAGAATAGAGGCTCAAGGATGCACAGGATCTGAAATTACACCATTTGGACCACAAAAGAGGCTCTAGGGGTCCTTTGAGGGTCCAGGAGTCATTCTCCCAGTAGAAAGGGTAAAATGGTAAATTTTCACCTGAGGGTCGAAAAAGGTGAAAATGTGAATTCCTTACCTGTGATGCTTCATTACAAGAAGGCTTATGTAGGCAAAGAAATTTAGTGTTCTGGATGGCAGATGGTGAGTAATGAGTTTTTAAAGGTAGAAGGGTAAAATAGTAATTTTTCTAACTGTGATGCTTTACAAGAGAAAGGCTTATAGGAGGTGGAAAATTTACTGATGACATAAATGAGGTTCTAAAATGTGGACCCTTAAAGTCCCATTGGTGCTTTTGAGTGAAATTAGGGTTTTGTCTTCAAATGATGTACTTTGAATTGAGATAGGGGTTTTGACTGGTTCCTTTGTGATTGGAACATCTGGGAAGACTTCTATGGAGGTACTTTACCTTTTGAGGTTCAGGTTTGCTCTTCCTAAGACATGGGTGCCTAGAATATTGATATTTGAATATTGTATGCTGTCCTTATACCATCACATGACCCGAGTCAAAATATGGGTGCTGACAGGGGCAAACAATACAATTCATAATTTATAAAAATCCTCTAACCTTTGTCCAGAATAGGTTAAATGGTTCAGTTCAATTCATAGCTTGTAAGAGTCTCTTAGTTTGTATTTTTGTCCATATGGGGGCAAATAGCACAACTCATTCCAAAAGCTATGTGATTCTTTTAATTTGGAACATTTGTCCAAAATGGAGACCAATGAAATAAATGACTCATTGGACCATGTACCATGATTGATATAAACCCTCAAAGGAATTCATGATTAATACATACAGTTAAATGCAGGCTCATAAAAAAGGGAGGCAAAGTGACATTTAGCCAATAAATAACATCACTATCAAATCTTTGTTTTCATCAACATTTTCTACATATCGTCTCAAGTCATCTACATTCATTACATAATAATCATTTATTACTAAACATAAGACATATTCACTGAATTCTAACCAACTAAATGCTTGATTATTTTCACACTAAAAGATTAATGATTTTCATACAATTTGTCATATTTTACTATCATAGATCACAAATTGTTTGTGTGATTTATAGATTTTGCATGATCGATTTTCTACAATGTTTTCAAGCAGTTGTGCCCAATGTCGATGACTTACATGTCTCCCAACACAACATATATGCTAATAGTCATACCACCAAGAGCAGAGAAAGAACCGTAAGCTTAACTATAACTCATGGATAGACCTCATTTTTCACAAAAATAGGGAATCTTTCAATAAGCTAATACCCTATTTCAAGATTTGATAAAACATGGATAAACCTCATGTTTCATTTCAAAAATATTTGCAAAGAGCTGATTAAATGGATTCCCTATCCAAGAAGGCATTTCGAAAAAACAAAATGTTTACAAAAAATCATTAGCCCAAAAGGTTGAAACAAATTTTAACCCTCTAGTTTTATTAACCAAAACAGTTGTAAGTTTATAAAACATCCCACCCAATATCCAAGAGTTATGCAAAAGTGAAAGTACTATCTCACCTAAGTCAAAATTAAGGTACTTCTTTCCTTTGCTACATGTGGCTTTGCTACACATATTAAAGGAGGGCATCTGTCAACACCCAAATTTTGACTTGGGTCAATTAATGGGATCAAATGGATTCATTACAGTAAGGGATAAGGTCAAATTCTTGACACCACTAAACTTCAGATAATCAATCATTCTCAAAAGATACTCTGGTCACAAAGTGCAATATCAATATCAAAACCTTATTCAAAGATCAACCAGGCTAAACCCTAATCTCTCCGAGAAACACCCTAGGACTATGGGGGTTGACATTTCAATCTGTTAGCCCCATTTTATTCTAAATTTGCCAACCTTCATAAGCCTTCCCACATTGAAGCATCAAAAGGATTTCAAATTATCATTTTACCCTTACACCTTTAAAATATTTCAACTTTAGTTAATCAAAATCCCTTTTTCTAGAATTCTCCAGTCTCCATGAGCCTTCTCACATTGAAGCATTAAAGGCCAAAAAATTACATTTTTAGCCCTTATATCCTCAAAACTCCTCATTTTTCCTTAAAATTAGACCCTTAATAAATCCTACAAATTTCCCTTGTCACCCAAATAACCCTAGATCAGGACCTGTCCCCTCTAATCAGGATTATCTTCAAAAACCTATCTAAGGAATTGAAATTTCTGGAAACTTAAGAAACCCTCAAAATCCCAATACTTCCTCAGACCCTTAAGAGATAATTTGGGCTATATTTAACTTATGGTGAGCACCCAAAAGTTCTTAGAATAGCTAAATCCAAGAAAGTCAGTGGCTAAATCTTAGTTTTTGCCAAGGCTTCAAAAGTAGCCCTCAGACTCAAACATTATCAAACTTATCTCACATTAGATTCCCCAATCTCTCTAAATTGAGTTCTATCATTTTCAACAAGTGATGAACCTTCGGAAGGCTCCCAGGAATTCACTAGGAGTCAAAAACTCATTTAATCGGTGGCCTTATCTTTGCAATTCCAAGACCTTTCAAAAAACTCGTATCATAACCTTTAAAAGGCTCAACATACCCCAATTAACTCATTCTCTCTCAAATCAGGGTGGAACCATTTCTATCAACATTTGACATTTGGTGAGCTTTAGGGAATTCTCCCAGAAGCCAAATCTCTCAAGGTCAAACTCATTGTCTTAGATTTTTTAAGACCTTCGATAAACCCATTAATGGAAGGATCCATTTGTAGACCCAACATAACCTAATTGCTCACATTCTCATAAATTTGGATTATGTTTTTTTGACTAAGTGACCCTCCTTCAGGAACCCCCCTAGAAACTCTCTAGAATTCAGATTGTCAGTCCATCAGATCTTGTGTTCTCAACACTTAGTGGCCCAAAACATTCAATGACCTCCATTTTATCCACCTGGGACTCAGCAAAAACTTGTCTGAATTTCGCTGAAGATTTAGTCTGAGACAAGACAAAGTTTTGAATATCAATTTTAACTCAGGTATCAGTTTCGCAAACAATCTAAACTTGTGTCTCACAAAATTAGAAGGTTATCTTTCATATCAAGACCCTGAAAATTAATTTTACCATTTTACCCCTCCTGCATGGGTTCGAGTCATTTCAGAGCCATTTGGACTCTATTTTGACTAACTACACTCATCCAAATTCAATTCCGACAATCGTGTTGAGACAAGGGCATCTAGGAGATGTGAAAAACATATAAGGCTCAAAATGTTAGGAGCTATAAGACCCAAAAAAGCACACCTAGACAGTAAGGGGGTCAAAATCCAAAAAAATGTTGATATTTTCGAGAAAAGAAATTGTTACTTTTTTGATATTTTAAAAAAAATAATCATTGCATTTTTTAAAAATCCCAAAGGTGGCTTTGGGTTAGGGCCTCTCATTTGGCATTAATCCCAAAATATTCTTAATGAAGGGCTAGGATTTTATGATCTAAAACCCTAGCCCTTCATCCACCATCCATTGCTTAAAGTATAATCTCAGCCCCCATTTTTTCCACCTCACCCCAACCCTCCATTTAGCCCCCTTGCCACATGGCACCTATCTAGCTACCCTCACCTCTAGACCAATGAGAGGAGCACACCATAGCTCCCCCACATGTGGCTAGAAACCCTCCACCCTATCCCATTTGAACCCCCTTCCACACCACATATCCTAAAGCACATCTAAACCCTCCATTCAACCCCCCCTTGCCACATGGCACCCATCTAGACTACCCTCACCTTGTAGCCAATGGGATGAGAATTTCTAAGCCCCTTAACATGTGGTTAAGAAGCCTCCACCCTACCCCATTCAAACCCCCTTCACCACCTCATGTTCATTTGGGTCCTACCATACCATGCCATCTATACCATCTCATGACCATAGCCCCCATACTTCACCTCACCTATAAATACCCCCTAGCTTAACCAAGAAGGATAAGGAGTCCATTTTTCTACCAGAAAAAAAAGGGATGAAAGAAAAGAAAGGATGAGAGAAAAGAAAGGAAGAGAGAAAAGAGAGAAGAGAAAGAAAGAAAGAAAGTGGAAGGAAAAGCTTGAACCCTGAGGTAGGTACCCCACCCCCTTTCTTTTTCATAGTTTCTAACATGTTATGTTGCTATAATTTATCCCACAAAACTCCATTGAAGGCCCCATCAATGATGGGACATGGAAGAGACATGCTTGTCTCTCCCTTGGTGTTTTTTTGATCAAGTACCAGTGTATAGATCATAACTCCCTCAATACAGGGACTTAGAATCTCAAATTTACATGATAGGTCACTATGTAAGTGACCTACATCACTGTAGAATTTCACATGAATTGGATTGCATTTGACCCCCAAAATAGGCCCCACTTGCTCACTATTTTGGAGTGATACTACACTCTACAACTTGAGCCAAGTGGGATCTCCCAATTTTAATTCATTTTGTATTTAATATTTATGCTTAATTATTATCTAATTAATTTATACGTCTAAATTAATTTTTTTAGTCCATTTCATTTCAATTTTGGTATTTTACCAGATTTTTTTAATTATTTTTATGTAGTTTCTATTCTACACTAAGTTATGTCATTCAATTTGTAGATTAAATTTACCCTTGATTTGCATGTTTTTCTACCCTAATTTATTTTCCTGTAGCCTTATAATCATGTTAAGATACTTCATGCCAAATTTGGGCTAAACCCAATGAGCATAGCCCTCAAAATGGGTCCCACAACCTCTGGATTTCATAGGGGTTTGTGCAAATTTGTATAGACCCCACCCACTTTGAAAAATCCAAAGTGGGGTTTACACTTTTCAAATGAGGTTGAGATTTTTTAGAGGTGTGTCTAACATCCTAACCTAACTTCTTGAAAAATCTCAAGTTTGTTCGACCCTTGGTGATAGCCTAAAAGTGTGAAAAATCAGGATGCTGGAGTGCTACCCAAAACCTGTACATCCTAATGTCAGATGTACTAACTCTGAACACTCCACACCTCTATCCCTATTCATTCAATGTGTCCATAAGACTCCTCAGACCCTTAAACCTATCTGGCAGTGGACCCAGACCCTGGATTTTATTGGAATCCCTAGTGGGGCCCATTTGAGATTGTACACCTGAATTTTCACTTTTGTGGAAGTTTAGGCTTACCCCCGAATTTTAGGTGTACATCCTAAGTTCAAGCATGCAGCCTGGAAACTTTCCAATTGTATTGCCCTCCTCATAAGAAGACCCCACAGAACCTAGGAAACATGGAAATCCCTTGTGGATAAAGTTACATACCTTACCCCTATGCAGAACTCTAGGTGGGCCCTCTCTGGGTCTGTACGCCTGAATTCTATTTCTGGAAAAGTTCAGGCATACACCTTCAGATTTAGGCATACAACCTGAGTTAAGGCATACAGCCTGAGTTTAGGTGTACCACCTATAAACTATGTAAGGCTACTCTTTCTCCTAGACAGAGGGCTTGCAAAGCCTTAAGTCACCCAAAAACCCAATTTAGAGGACTATAAAACCCTACCTTCTCTGAGGTTCCTGGTAGGACCTGTTTGAACCTATACTTTTGAATTTTCATTCTAGAAAAGTATAGGCATATACCTCTAATTTTAGGCATACAACCTAAATTCAGGCATACACATTGAGAAGTACCCAATTTACCCCCCTCAAGAAAGCAAAGGGTGGGATAAAACTCATGCACTTCCAAAATAGCCTAAAACCCATCTTCAAGTTTCTAAAACCTTTGTTTAGCCTTTGTACATGGATCGGCCCACTATATGACATTTAATGTCCAAATTTCAACCCTAGTAATGTTAAACCATACACTTGTAAATCCCAAGTGTATCCAGTACCTGAATTTTACCTAGGAAACAAAATCAATGTCATGGCTGCGACGTCAATGTGTTCAGGCTATGTGACCTGACCCAATCACTACCTTTGAACCCTTCCTGACCTTTTACAGTCTCCACCTTATCCTAGGGTCATGTCACTATAGTTCACGACCCAAAGACCCTAAGACTTAGTCATAGCCCAATCTTGTCCTTAAAACACACTCACATCAGTATAACATAGTCCTGACCCCCATTTCTCTAACATGATTATGCGTTGTAGCAATGCGGAGTACTATGTTAGTATACAAAATATACCAAAATGAATAGGACCCCATTCACTCTTATAGTCAAACATATTTGACTACCGAGACTTGCACACATAATAGACCCCCAAAACTACATGCAGTTTGATGCCGACAAAACCCTAGAAACATCGAACCACATAAGATTAGGTATATAGGCCACTTGAGAATATGTTTCAGGTGTAATTGCAATGATCACACCACGGGAGTGGTCCAGACCAATAATATTAAATCTAATAGGAATTTTACATTATAGTTTATGGTAGGCATGGATTGTTAGGTTAGAGAAGCCACCTAAAATGGTGGGTAATTGGAGTGCCTAACACCTTCCCCAATTGCAACAAAATAGCTTACCCAATTCTTTGAAGAACCAGACTAGTTTCGAGAGTCATTTTAGGCCTAAGGGTCTAGACTAGGATGCAAGGCCCATACTTCCTTTCTCCAAGGAATGAGGCAGATGTCTAACTCCACCTATAAATATCAAAGTTGGTTGCAACTCCAAACCAAGCCTTGGCATCCATTAGTTAGGCCCCATCTCGTGAAGTGGGGACCATCCCAACCCATTCTGCGATGCCCACACTACCATTTCTATTTTTCATCTAATTCACCTTTTTCTCAATAGGCACAAAGGTATAATCACAACTATAGGTGATCCTTATGTGACAATATGACCAAGTTATTCTTAGATGTTCCTATTGTCACAACTTGACAGATACATATTTTACTTATTTTTGGTATCAAACTTGACACATACTTTATTATAAACCTTTAGCTTCAAGCCAAACTGAGGTGAAGCCAAAATGTACTTAGTACTATAGACAATATAAGCATACTAATCCAGAAATGCAAAAATTTAAAATGCTTTAAATGATAAACTAGACACCTTTTTTTGTACTCTTAAACACAAGTATATAGGTGAATGAATGGGAGCTCACAAAGGGGAGGCTAATTTTTATGTAGAATGTAATCCATTTATCAAATGGTTAGGATCATTGGATCAGGCTAATTTTATTCATTTATTTTTATCTGGAAGAGTTTTATATGGAGAGCTCATAAGTTGGGCAGCTAGGATTAATGAAAAACTGACCGGTTTCTTGCTAAAATATGGAAGCTACATTGGTGAGACTAGTTGATGGCATGTTCCCATTTAAGGTGCATATGTTCTGGGTTGTAACAAGAGCCATCCAAGCCTAGCTCCAGATTGGTATGGTCTTGATCTAAGCAGCAGCAACATTGCATGAGCTTGGATTGGGATTGGATTGACATATTTTCAAGGGGGCAACGGTAGTAGACACGAGAAAAATTCTGTGACTAATGTGTTTACCTAAATACCCCTAGCCGCAACTGAAAAGGAGTCAGTCATGATTGCTGAACCAAAAAACACAAATGTGTTATATCTTCATATTTTGACATTTGTCAATCAAACACAAAGTAGTTTTAGACTTCTTACATGCCTAGAAGATTAATGGAAGTGCCCAATTTGTACACAAGTCTCCCAATTTGTATAGGTTTGTGAAAGAGTACATTCCGACTCCAACACGGGTTCTGCTAACAGTTAGTCTTCAATGTCTCATGCAATCATACGAATAAGGGATCAAATAATAACAACAATGCAGTCCTTTAAGGACAAGGAGTTCAATCTCAGCCACTAATCTTATATCAAGATAGGATGGAAGGTGTACAAGTTTCCACATCAATGAACCTTCTAACAATCAAGAAGTGTTAAATCATTAGATTCCTCAAGAATAGGCATTGAATAAGGCTACAAACAAGTTGATGACTTAGACTGCAATGAGGAATCAAAGTCCAATCACCAACCCATCTATAAATACCCCATGTCTCATGTTTTGGGAAACTTTTTCATTACTTTCATACACCCAGCACTCTTGCACATCCAAGCATCCATCAATTCTCTTCGCAAGCTCAAGCAATTACCACAGCAGCTCTCCTCTCTTTCAAAGAAGGTGGTACATCCATCAAACCTCTACAAGCCTTGAAGGAAGATAACATAGGAATCCAGCTCAAGGAACAAAGCCATGGTAAGGTGAGAATATGTGTAAATTTGGAGTTGAAAGGAGTGTAATGGCTGCTAGCTCAGCCCATGTATAGTGTTAAAAGTTAATAAAAATTCATATTTTTCTCTTCTTCCCCCTTTTTTATTCTTTTATGCATGTTTGCTAGATTGCAATTTAAGAATTAAGAGGCTAATCAGAAGTGTGTTGTATGCAAGTGCAAAAGTATTTAACAAGCTTCTTAATAGAAGTTTGGAGTGGTAGTCCCACAACAAAATAAGAAACCAACCCTCAAAAGCTAGGTAATTTGAGTACTAGTTTAAGTTCCATAAGGACAATGAAATTTGGTGTTACAACATCCATATTACACACAATCAACTCTCACCCATTGGAATTTCATTACCTTCCAAAGCCCTGACTTAAATAAACATTTCCAGCCCTATGCCCTTCCAACTGTCCACTTAATCCAAAATATGGATTTTAGCTAAAGTATAGTTTTACACATATCCTTGTGTAGTGATACCCAATGGACATACCGACTAATGCAATATCTTGAAGAAGCTAAAAAATAATTATTTCATCAAGACCTTGACAAACAATTTTACCATTCTGCCCCTCTAGAACCCAACTAGAGGTTTCACAAGAAAGTTGCATTTCATTAGTTAACCATCCCACGCATCTTTGAATCTCTATAGCTACCCCATACATAGATGTGGAAAATGATAGGGTATCATAATCTGGGTTATGAAAGTTGGCATAAAACATTTTAACCTTCTCTTCATTTGTCATTCCCTTAACTCTCATCATGGGTGTCCAACCCCCTAGAGTCCATGTTGGACTCGAACTTAAAGGGTTGAAGAGCGCTTGGCTCTACATACCTTTCTAATACTAATGGACATTTTGAGAAATAATAATAATAATGATCCTTTCTTGCTAAATAATGTGCCATCTTGAAAAGGGGTTCCTTCATGTTTTCTCTTTGCCCTTTTGCTAAATTCTTCCATTGGTGCTTTTCCCTTCTTCCTTGAATCCACCCTTGTGAAGATTTAGTTTTGACACGAATTAGAGGTAGAGAGCGTAGATCTTGTGAGAAATCCAAATGGAATGGGGGAATAGCTTAGGAAAGGTTTCCCAGTGCTTCAAATGACATTTAGGTGTCTCAAATGGGGATTGCATGACCCTTTATATTCTAATAGTTTGACTTTCGAGCCAGATAGTTCAATTGACCAATGCATCATTGATCGATTAAAGCCCCTTTGATCAATTAAAATGTTTACTTTGCAAAATGTATCCCATATTCGTGCACAGTATCTCCATTGACTGCTTTGGCTTCACTAATAGGCCATTCTTAGACTTAAGTGAGACTCCTTATGAAAACTCACATACACTGATAGAATTTCACACTTGGCTTCTTTGCAATCAAAGCTCATAGGCAGTCTTAGAGCTGCCTGGTCTAAAGTATACCTAGTTGATAGTGAACACACAATTTTTTACTAGTCAACATCATATTTTCCATTTCATGTAATACCCTATTTTTCCTCTCAATTGCCCCATGTTGTTGGGGAGTCTTAGGAGCAAATAATTCATGTTTGATGCCTAATTCATTGCACCCACTCACGATCAATTTATGATTTTTGAACTCTCCACCATGTTCACTCCTAATCCTTTTTATAGAGAGTCCCTTTCATTTTTTAATCCTCTTGCATATTTTCATGAATTTATCAAAGATGTGTAATTTCTCTCTTAGGCATACCACCCATGTGTATTTGGAGAAATCATCTACTATTATAGGAAAATATCTTTTGCCTCCTAGGCTCTCTACTCTTATGGGACCTACCAAATCCATGTACAAGAGATCCAAAGGTCTTGAGGTACCCATTTGAGACACCTTCTTATGTATGACCCTAGTTTGTTTTCCTAGTTGGAAACCACTACAGATGGGATATTTCCATCTTTGATAAGCCCCTAACTAGATACTTTTTGCTTAGCATGAACAAGTCCCTATAGTTCACATGTCCCCAACCTTTAATGTGAAAGATTAACTTCATTGGTATAGGAGAGGAGATAAGCATTGAAACTTATAGAATAACAGTTGTCACTAGTCCTTAGGCCCTTGACTAGGATTTCCTCTTTTTTCTTGCCATTTATCTCACAACAGTCTTTATAGAAACTGACTACATAGCCTACATCACATATCTGACTTATGCTCAACAGATAATGTTTAAGGCCTTCTACACATAGGACATCATTTATTTTGGGAATCTCATGTCCTTTAATAGTCCCCTTGCCAATGATCTTGGTTGAGTTCCCATCTACAAAGGTCACACTTCCTTTGTGGCCTTTGAAAAAGTGATAGAATTGAGATCTATCACCTATCATGTGTCTTGAGCACCCACTATCAAGGTACCACGTTGATGTGATGGATGTTCTAAGAGTAGTATGTATACCATTGAAATTGAGGTTTCCTGTGTTTACC
>JAOXJP010200725.1:0-26026 GCA_025762735.1 Platanus orientalis
CATAATAGGATTCCACCTCATTTCTAATCTCTGACTTGTTCTGTGTCCACACCCCATTGATCATCAAACCATAAATAGCATTCAAACTCTTATTGTGCGATGCCATTTTATGGAAGAATTTTGTGTTACGATCCCCTTCCTCCAACCATCTAATCCTAGATCTCTGACAAATACACTTTTTCTTTGGGTGCAAGCATCTGAAAATCCTTACGGCAGACCTCTCTAATCAACCTTTCCTCACCCGAAAATTGTCTCTCTTCTTCCAATCGATCACTACCCTTAATTTTCTCCACACATCTCTTACTTTCCTCCTAAAAATATCCCGATGTAGCTTTATTCCAAGCAATTAAATGGAATTTGAGGGTTTTCAGCTTGAGAGCAAAAATGCGTCTAGTGTTCCCTTGAAACGAAGCATGGTCCCAAACATATTCCACCAACTCCATGAAATTAGCCTCAAGAAACCACACATTCTCAAATTTGAACTGGGAGGGACTACCAAAACCCCACTCAGATTCAAGCACAATGGGTGTATGATCAGAAATTGCTCTTGGAAGTGCCGCTTATGCTCTCCTGGGAAATAAATTCTCCCATTCATTACAAAATAAAAATTTGTCTAATCAACTCAGAGTGGGACTCTCCCGAAAATTAGACCAAGTAAACTTTGGCCCTTTCAGAGGAGGATCAATAAAATTCTAACTATTAATAAATTCCCCAAATCTCACCATTCTAGAATCCCTCCTAGTATCTCTTTTTCTTTTGTGAGAAAACCGCACAAAGTTAAAATCCCCCCCATTACACCGAGGTTCCACTGTGCTTTCACATTATTCAGTTCACCCAAAAATTCATCCACCTCCCTTAGCAAAAACGGCCCATAAACTCTTGAAAAGACCCATTCTTCCCCTCCATTAATCTTTCTACAATGCACCGAGATCGAGAAAGCCCCGATCTCATGATCCACAACCTCCACACTTTCCTCATTCCAAATCAATAAAATCCCACTTGAAGCTCCCCACTATGGAAGAGACAGCCAACATTTCGAATACTTACCCCAACAAACCTCTTCCACCATTTGATCAAACATATCCATAATTTTTGTTTCTTGCAACACAAGAATATCCGGATTTTGACCCATCAAACCTTTGTGAATCGCCACTCCTTTATCTTTATTACCCATACCACGAACATTCCAAGATACTAGTTGTAGATCCATAAATTCACTTGATGACAATCCCTTTGCCCTTATGGGCACTCCCATTGCTTACACCCCCACCTTTCCGGTCATAATTAACACTGCTCTCAAGTTTCTTTAGCTCATTGATAAGACATTTGCCACTAGTCACCATCAGATCTACCCCTCTTTCCTCAAACTTTCTCCTCCGCTCAATAGACTTGAAGAGTTCAATGATTTCAGATTCAAAACCATCATAAGATAGTCCCAGGAAGGGACCAAATTGATCCTATTCTTTTACTGTTTGTACAATTCTATTCCCTGCACTTTCCCAAGAAAATTTCCACCATCCGCAAGTCCTACATGACCCCCTACTTTACCCTAAGTCAGCCCCTGTTGTGTGTGATACTTCCTAAATCAAAACAGCAGCCTTGCAGATATACTTTCACACACCAAAACCAATCCAAATTCGTTGAAATTTGGAACAGTGATCCATCTTAGACCCAAGATTCACCCAGTAAGAGCGCAGAATTTTCTCTGGAATCCCTCACTATTCTGTTAAGTTCTGATATAGAAATCATATTATGTTTTAGGTATTCTGCTAAAGGAAACATTGTAGACTGATATTGCATACGTTTTATATACTTTTATTTGTCAGAACATAGTGAAATTTGGTATGGAGATTACTTTTAGACCTATCTAAACACCTGTAACTTTCCATAAAATTCTGACGCATGTACAGGGATATTTTGGCAATTTCATGGTTCTGCCAAGAAATTCTATAAACCCTGAAACAACCCTCTTTCTCCAATTTCTTCTCTTCTTTCCATCTCTAATCCTTCCCAAATCCTTCATTAATTCTCTGGTTTGATTCTCTCCATTCCCCTTGTACTTTCTTCCAAGTTTACTATTATTTGGGTGGTTTTATAGTCAGTTCTTGGTTATTTTAATCCGGTCCTTGCTTCCACTATACATATTTGGGCCACATAAGCAAGATATACAAACCTAGGCTACCTTGCATCACTTTGGCGTCAAAGCTTGTCATATCCTGCATCAATTTATCTACTATTCCATTGCTTGGATTCCATATTTTAAAGTTTAATTTGTCTTAAATGACTAAATTATCACATCGATGAAACTCTGAAATTACACATAGCCGCTGATTTTAAGAATTAGTTGAGTAGCTAACTGGCTACGTATTTAACGTTGAACTTTATTGATTAGCCATAAGCTTTCACTAGATTAACCCAACTCTACAAGGCCCATAACCCATAGGTTCTACAGCATCATAATCCGAATAAGGATAAAACTTTGGTGGGCACCACAGGAAGATGGGGCCATTCTTGATGACCAAGTCAGAGCATGTGCTCATCAATCAGGGTCATCCAATAAGTGAGAAATAGCCAAAAACTACATCACATGATCATTACTGTCCAACTAAAGATATTTTTTAAAGGGCACTGGAGCCATTCCCCCCAAAAAAGAAAGAATCAGACAGTTAAGCTCATCACTTGGAGTGAATTTTCAAACAGCTGCTCACTTAAGGGACTCTATTAATTGGATGATCTAAAGATCCATCCATGAATAAATAACTGCAGGTAGAAGGAGCAAGACCCCACCATCAATGGTGAACTGCTGACCCAAAAGAAATACAATGATGAAGACTTACTGTAATATATCAACAATGCGGCCACGGTCCATGAGAAAATCCCGTAACTGCAGCACAGCAAAATGAGAAATCAAGATCCTTGTGAGTTCTATTCATTCTTCTTAGGTCATGAAACCAAAAACTTTTATAGAATAATTCCGTATCAGGTAACTTTCAATACCTTGGAGTTCTCCTCTGCTTCTTGTTGTAATATCTTTGATTCTTGGACCACCTTCTCCATAGCGAGTTCTTGATCTGTAAGAGCCTTTCGAGCAGAATTTTCCTTCTCTAGCTTCTCTTGCTCAGCTGCTTTTCTCTCTTCTTCTGCTGCAGTTAGTTGTGCTTCAAGAGTTTGGCGCATCTGCCATAAAATTGCATACGAAGTCAAAAAAAGAGCTGCAATTGTCATGAACATCTTTTAAATATATTTCTACCAATCACACCTTTTCATAAAAATTAAGATCAGGTTAATAAATTAGTAAGAAAGCTTAAATATTGGCGAGGAGTCATAAACATCTCCATGGAACAGCAGCAGCATCGAGGTGGCAATTTCAGAATTATCAGGATGTCAGATTAAGTACCTAGTTTGGGGCAACAAAATTTCATTCTTACAACATCATTACTAGGAACCAATACACGGATCCACCAATCAAAGATACCACATAACTCTTGAACCAAAACCAGTCCCAAAAATGTTTAACAGCATTAAAATTAATGTTCATATTAAAACTCCATAAGTATTTTCTTAAGCATGTCAAATGGGGAATTACAAATCCCAGAATCAGTGATGCTTTTCTTCCACATCAGATTATGTGAGGGTTAGATTCAAACTTCAAGGATTGAAAGTTAATCATGAACATTTAGTTGATAACACTCTTCTATCTGAATGAAGTAAATGCAAATTCAGGGATTTGCAAAGTGATGCAGCACATCAGTCCAAGGAGAACACATGTAGGGTTAATGGGATTTGGGTTTTCTTGTATGAGGAATTGCTTAAACAGTCTAGGATTATGGTAGGGATTGTAGAGATGATGGGAAAATAGGGTTTCTAAGATGGGATGATGAAGAAGATGGTGGTTATGGAGCTGCTATAAATTTTCAGAATGTAGAAAGGAGAAGCAATAAGAAAGAAGAAGAAATGATAGAGAAGAGAAAAGGGAGAGACTTACTTGTTAGATGAGAAGAAGAACAAAGATTAGAAGGGATACCACACCCCAAGAGGAGAGAGAAATGTGGGATCCCACACACACGTGTTCACTTTAATTTTTTTCATTTTCAAATTTGATTTCATTCATGCTAGTGATTGGCTTTAAAATAGGCTTTACAATATCTTTTTCAAATAAAAAAATCCTAATAAAATAAAATTCCTACTTTATCTATACCTTCCTAATCACAGATGATCTCTAACGATAAGATTTCTACCAAAAAACGATACTTAAACTTGTATATCTATAGGACTGCCGACTTGACCAAGTAGGCCTCCAAAATATCTCCAAATATTCTTCATAATCTTAGGGAATATTGGAATGCTGAATTGGCATTGTGGATCCCCCAACCTCTCAAATATTCTTCAAAATCTTAGAAAATATTGAAAATATCATCAAGCTCATATTGTGGATCACATGGATTGAGGTGGCAACCCATAAAAGACAAAAATACCCTCAAACAATCAGTCGTTAAGTCTTAAAAACCCCACAGATTTTCAACCATATTACAAGTATACCCTTGAAAATAAAATTCTATTATATCCCTTGACAAATATGTCTTATTACATTCAACCCGCTAAGACTTAAAATAATTGCAAAACCCCCTTTAAAAACATAAAAATTAACTCTACACTACTAGACACTCCATGGTAGATTATCCATGGTCTTCCAACTTCTTCTTGACATGGTATGCTCTTACATCATACTCCCCAGGTTAGAAAAAGTTCGACCACAAAATAGTTGAAGTAGAATCCTCAAATTTGAGGATGAAAACTTTACATTAAGGGTCTTCCATTAGTTGGGGCAACATTGATCAGATCGTAAAGGTGGTCACCATGAGATCATTTAAAGTCATGCTTGCTACCTTAGGCTGCAACTTCTTGTCTTCCACATGTTCTTCCTTATCCTCAATCTTGTCTTCAATTGGTGGTTCATCTTGAGGAGCAAATGAGTCTTTAATTGATATATCTTCCTTAGTTGGAAACACTTCTTGAGAAGTCTCTTCTTTTGGTGTAGGATCTTCCTTAAGTACAAGCTCTTCCTTTAAATTCAGGTGTTTTTATTGGAGAGGTCATTGTGAGAGTGTTTGCATTTTATAGCGGACACCAAGATTGAAAATTTTAAGGACACATGTCTCTTAGTTGTTGCTAACACGTTGTTGCTCAATCCATTGTTTGTCAAACACAATAATACGGCTCTTCAATAGAATGATTTTACACGCAACACCATCTTTGTAAGATCCACGTTCAAATGAAAGAACAAACCATTCTCCTTGTTGCCAATGAAGACTCTAATCTTCTTCAACTGAAAGGATCTTCTCGATTATACCTCTAGAAATTAGGTTCTCCTCATCTTGGTCATTGATTAGAACCCTAAACAACTTCTTGTATGGGAATTCGAATTTGGTTCTAACCTCAAGCATCTCCAAAGGATTTCATAGGACTACAACTAGTTAAAACTAGCTGTAAAACCGGAAGCTCTAATGCCAAATCTGATGCAGCATATCAGACCAAGGGGAACACACGTGTAGAATTAATGATATTTGGGTTCTTTTCTATGGGAAATTTGCTTAAACAGTCTAGGATTATGGTAGGGATGGTGGAGATGATGGGAAAATAGGGTTTCTAAGATGGGATGATGAAAAAGATGGTGATTATGGAGTTGCTGTAAATTTATAGAATGTAGAAAAGAAAAGAAATAAGGAGAGAAGAAACAAGAAGAGGAGAGAGAAACGTGGGATGGGAAGAAGAAAAGATATTAGAGGGGATACCACACCCAACACACACGTTTGTTCACTTTAATTTTTTTATCTTTAAATCTGATTTCATTCATGTTAGTCATTGGCCTTAAAATAAGTTTTACAAGATCTTTTTCAAATAAAGGAATCTTAATAAAATAAAATTCCTACCTTATCTATACTTTTCTAATCACATGAGATCTCTAAAGATAAGATTTCTACCAAAAGAAGATACTTAAACTTGCACATCTATAAGACTGCCAACTTCGCCAAGTGGGCCCCAAAATATCTTCAAATATTTTCTATAATCTTGGAGAAAATATCTCCAAATATTCTCCACAATCTTGGAGATTATTGGACCGTTGAATTGGCATTATGGGTCCCCTAAATATTTTCTAAAATCTTAGAGAATATTGAAGATATCTTGCAGCTCATATTGTGGGTCTCATGAACTGAGCTGGCAGCCCATAAAAGGACACCAATCATTAAGTTCCTAAAAACCAGATAACTTTTCAGCCATATTACAAGTATATCCTTAAAAATAAAATCCTATTCTACCCCTTGACAAACATGCCTTATTACATTCAACCCCCTAAAACTTAAAATAATTGCAAAAAACTCTTCAAAAACATAAAATTAACTCTACACTACTAGACACTCCATGGAAGGCTATCTATGGTCTTCCAACTTCTTCTTGACATGGTATGCTCCCGCATCACAAAGTTCGAAATAAAAGACTGGACAAAAAGCTATGAAGATGGACACATTTGATATAGACGATATAGACCAAGGACCCTTCTGTCCTACATCAATCAACTTTGATTCATCCTCCATAGGTCACATAGGGAACCACTATTCCTAGAATCAGTGATCATTTCTTCTAAATCAGATTAAGGGTCCAACTCAGGCTTCAGGGATATAGCTGAAAGTAAATCAAGAACATTTCGCGGATAACACACTTGTATCTGAATAAAGCAAATGCAAATACAGAGATCAAACAAGTTGAAAATAAGAGATTGGAGTAGAATTTATAAAGGTGGGCACATTTGATAAAAAATTATAAACCAAGGGCCCTTATGTCCTACATCAACATTGATTCCTCCATACACATTTAAACGCACAAAAAATAAAAGTTGTCAGAAAAATATCAGTGTAACCAGCAGATTGATGAACAAAATGTCATAGGATCACACCTCGTCAAGAATAGCCAGAGAATTATTCCTTTCATCTGACAAATTGAGGATACGAGACTGAAGCTCCCGCATTTCTGTTGCTAGAATGGCCCTCTCTCCATACACTTCTCCTGCATGCTGCAAAAATCAAAAGAGACAATTTTTCTTCTCATTACTCAAAGAAAAAGCATTAATATTATTGCATATATATATATATATATATATATATATATATAGAAAATAGATATACAACCATATCATTGGCTTCCTTTGCATGTCGCAGCATCTGTCTAAGGTCTTCTGCCTTCGCAAGAATATCTAGACCTCCCCTAGCAGCTTCCTCTTTGGCTTGTTTCACTGCTTCCTGCTGAAGTTCCATATCTTTCATCATGTTGATAACAGACTCCATTGCTGAAAACAAGGTTTTCTGCACCATGTTTGAAATGAGTATTAGAGGCCAACCGTGTCTGCAGTGCAATAGTAGCTGAGATTGGCATAATAAATAACAATCTGATAAAAGCAGAACAGATTTATATACTAAAAACACTTCCTAATGCCATTCGAAGTAATTGTAGCATATACTAGAAAATGGTCAAAATTCAAAAGCTAACTCCAAACAAGATATTTAAAGATATAGTTAATTGTAGTACATCCTGAGAAATGAAGATATACTCCCCGTTAAAAACAACTTTATACTTTTTCCTCACAAGAGAAGGGAAAACCCTGTGTATAAGAAACTTTGCCATCCAAGGGGAAAAAGAATATGACTCTATCTTAAAGCTTTCCAAAATAAAATCAACTCTGCTAAACTATGGTCCAAGAAGCGTGAGATCAAGATGAATGTCACATGGGGTCACAACCCCAAATAGTTGGGATAAGGCTGTTTGTTGTTTGTTGTTGTTTCCATCGCAAACAAGTCTCTGAAATCTGAATGCTATGAATTTAGTATCATTACAACACTATTAATATTTTGCCTTCTTTTTTTCTCTTATAAAAAAAATTATTAGAACACTGATTTACATATCTAACTGACAAAAACAAAGATCATGTGATTCAAACATGATTTAAATCGGTCAAATGCGCCAGAACAGTAAAGGTGCATGTTTATAGGGTCTTATTTCTTTTCCTATATATATATCCAATCAACAGGTAGTTTTGATCATTTTAGGTTTAGAAAAAGTTTAATTTCAAATCTTAATGGAAGTAAGAGTTGCTTTACTAAGACCAGGAAACTTGGAGTTCCGATTAAAAGTTAAAAAAGAAATTTCTTGTTTTCAGAAAATTTGAAGTTTGAACTGTAAACATGGTGGTATTCCTTGCCCCTACCTCTACATATACCCATTTCAACATTTATTTCTTGGATATAGTAAATTAAAGTTTTTCCCCCTTATTTCCTGAGGTGCACTCATGCACATTAGCACCAAGACGGCAACTTCACTCAGGTTTGAAAACTTCGGTTATGACAAAACAGATCATACTCCCGTTAGTTGCAACATGAAACAAAACGAAAAAACAGAAACGCAAAAAAACAATCACAAAAAACATAAGAATTTACGTGGTTCAGTAAGACTGCCTACATCCATGGGCGAAGATGATCAAAAGCATCCACTATAATGAAGATTACAGAGTACAAAGAGTTCTCCTAAAACCCCAGAATAAAATCTCATTTAAAAACCCAAAGAACACGCCTCTCAAGAAACCATCTCACAAAGCCTTGCGAACAGGACTTTATACAGCAGCATGAATCCCAAAAAACCCCACTTAATGCGGGTCAAAACGCCAAAATACCCCCAGAAACAGACCCCTTGCAGTTCGGATTGAAAAAATAGGTCAGGACGTTCAGGTTGTTCTCCAGATTGCACAAAAGGATTGCACTTCGAGTTGAACTCGAGACAACATCTCAACAATTTCCCAACAGGTGATTGGTGTTGATGACTACTACAAAAACCACAATCAAATCATAAAGCAAAGCAATAAGAAGAGAATGATACTTGTAGCCTGCTACACAATCTTCAACTACTTCACATCCACTTGTATAAAGATTGCTTTCAGCTATTTTCCTTGCTGTTACAAGCAGGAAGAATTGCACTAACCCAACAAAATTGATGCATGACAGTAAGCTCGGATACCAAAACTAATGTAGGGTGGTCTATGGGTTGTATTATCCTGCTAATATAGGCCCAAATAGATATGCAGCAGCATGAGTGCTAAAGGAGGCAGAAGACTAAGAGTGAGAGAGAGAAAAAAAGAATGAAGAAGATAAAAGATAATCAAGTAGAAGAGAATAGAAGAAGAAGAAGAAGATGTTAGTAGAATAAGAGAGAAGATAGATGTAGAATAAAGGAGGAAGAAGACTAGGGATGAACCCTAGGATCCACATGGCTACACCATGGGAATGGGGAAGAAAGGGACAAACCCCAATTCAAATTCAATCAATAATCCATGTCTACTTTACTACAAGTCATGTGACCCGCTCTCGCTCTCTCTCTCTCTCTCTCTCTCTCTCTCTCTATATATATATATATATATATATATATATATATATATCCTAAAAAAGAAAGTCCTACACTTGAGGCCTAAGACTTGCTAAAAACATAAAACTACTAAAATCCCACTTTCCTAAAAACTAAGACTACCAAAACCTACCTCTACTAGGAGCTCTTGACCAGCTTGATGTACGGCCCACATGTTGACTTTTGAAACCACTAAAAGTGATGCGGCAGCCCTCCTTTGGCTAGAGAAGCATCAACCAAAGTGGAAGACAAGACCCAAGGTTCCCAAAGAAAACCAAGTATTCTACATACTGTCCACATTTATAATCTTTATTTTATATATATATTTTGGGGGGGGGGGTTGGTTTATGAGTGATTTGTAATAAGGCCATATGAGCCAAGCATAGGGGTTTAAAAGTAATTTAGAGAAGTTTAGGAGATTTTTTTTTAAATGTTTTATTCAATTTTATGGGAGTTTAGGACTGCTGGCTGTTCAAATTAGTAGGAGGCATATTTTTATCCTGAATTTTTTTTGGCTTATAAAAGCTTCTAAACTCAACATGTCCGATCAGTTTGGAAGAAATAAAGAATAGAAGTGATTTTGGAGCCTCACAGCTGGACTGGTACTTCTCCCATGTGAAAGGTGAGCTCTCTTCCCTATCTCTCTCTTATTCTTTCTTTCACTCTCCTCTTCTCTATTCTCCCACGTTTTCTCATCTCCTCCTTTTCCTTCTTTAATTTTTATGCAAAAAAGTTTTTTTTTTCTCTCTCTTCTAATCTCCATTTTCATCTGTCTTTACATCTTTTATTGTTATTTCACATCCTTCATCTATTTTCTCATATTCTCTATTTGCTTTCTCTCTTCTTTTATTAAATTCCCTGAAATCTGGAAAATTTTCAGCAACCTATCAACTTCAATTATTTTCATTATTTCCAACAAAAATCCAATTCATTTTAATCCTAAACCCTTCATACCCATCTAAACCCAGCCATGGAACTCCCCAATTTCCCAACCCTAGAAACCCCTTTCTTGAAGTTTTCCCCAAATCCATCAAGAACCCTAATCAAGAAACCCATCTAAACCCAGCCATGGAACTCCCCAATTTCCCAACCATAGAAACCCCTTTCTTGAAGTTTTCCCCAAATCCATCAAGAAACCCATCTCACCCAACCATACCATCATAGCTCACTTTTCTTTAAAATTCTATTTCATAAAACAACTTCCCTATATAAACTAGAGGGCATGGCTGGATTTTCCATGGCGTACCCTAATTTCTAGGATTTCAAAGTAAAAAATTTCCCAATTTGGGGATTTTCAACCCTCTTTCAATTTTCTTCATTCTTTCTTTAACTTCTTTAAATTTCTGCTCCTAATTGATAATCATCACATTCTTGCATTAGTTTCTTGGAATTTTACATACTTTCTTTATAGAATTGATTTCTTGTATCATTCCTTTCAATTTTCAGCATTCTTTAATAATCAAGAATCAATCTTTAGGCTTTTGTTCACCTTTAATTATTGTAGGAATCTTATTTCTTTGATATCATACATCAAAAAGACAACATTACACTAGTTGTCGACCAATGATAAATTCCCTAAACTACCCTTGGCAATTTTGCCTTATTACAAAAATGCCCTTGTCCTAAAAAACCCAAAAACCCCATGACACTAAAGGCCTTTTTACAAGTATACCCAGCCCCGAAACACTTAAGATAAACCCACTTATTACACAATACTTGAATTGTGCTCTCTTGTGTGGGGGAACATATAAGAGCCTCTTTATGTTGTCCGAATAAAAAATATCGTTAGTCTGCTAGTAGTTCTCCGGTGGGCATTTCCATAAGGATGCATTTATCATGGTACATCTACATTTAGCAAGGCATGCACTATCTCCAAAAATAACAATGTGCGTCCCACCACAAACTTCTACAAGACTTCATCCAGCATAATTCTCTCTCTCCACCCTATCTAGAACTGTCTTCACATTGTGCATCCTTATACATTCTTAATAAGGATTTCAAAAGAGGCCGTTTCTCTTATGTTGTCCACCTGAATCTTTAAGACAGTTTTTCTTCTGTTGGTCACCTGGATCTTTAAGGCCGTTTTTCTTCTGTTGCTCACCTGGATCTTTAAATCCATCTTTTTTTTTTTTTTTATCAATCAAATCCTTCTGTATAACAATATTTTTTTATATATTTTCTATAATATGAGTTCCATTTTTTTTTTTTGGTAAATTACTATGAGTTCCATTTACCATATCATTAAATGCATAAATTACATCTTGCAGATAGAACATTTCATGTTAACTGAATTTCAAAATACATCCACTAATTCTGTTTCTTTTATAGGCAATGATAACTCCAAATATTTGGAGTCACCTACTGATCTGTGTGGCCTAAAATGAAACAGGTGAAAAAAATAGAACTTATACATAAATACGATGTAATCAAAAAAATTGTAGAACTGTAATCAAAGATTGCCAATTCAATGCAAGGTGAGAAAGCTTTACTATGGTCTGGCACATCAACTTGCACAAGATAAATCCCTATATTCCTTGCAATATTACAATTGGAATCCATTTTGGCAGTGCTACAAGATAGTGCGCGTGCGCGCGCTCCCACACATACACACACACACACGCACGCACACACACACACACAATTAAGATTTCCGAGACCAGAGAGTATAGGAAGTCAAGAGTACCTTGTTATCTTTAGCATCTCCAATGCTATCTTCAAGAAGATCCATTCTACAAACTTGGCCAGATTGTGTAACTATATCTGTTGAGAATGACTCATTTTCAACATCAATCATTTCAGTGTCAAAAACTGCCAGCTCAGAAGCATCCTCCGATGAACCTCCTGACCTTGGTTTCTCACATTCACTAATAGAAGCAACAATACTCTTTTCTGACATAACTCCAGAGTCTGTAGGATCTGATGTTTCTTCATGAGATAATGATATAAGCTGAACTGTTGCTGGAAAGTTTTCCACTTCCAATGAACTGGTATCTAAGAATGACTTGTCTTGATGCCTTTCTCCACAAATAGCTGAAGAATCATAAGCTACTGGCTCATTCAAATCTAGAGCATTAATAATCAAAGCACCATTACAGCAATCAGTGGCAAAAGTATCTGCCTGTATTAAAGAGCTAGATGCCACATGTAAACCCTGATCTGACCCATCTGTGACATTGACCTTCTGAAGCTTTTCTAAAGAGACCAATTTTTCAGTTTCAGTATTTGTGCATAACTGGTCTGGAGAATGATTTAAGAAGGCACACTTTCTTAGTCTTCCAGTGCTTGTGGGTAAGAGGCGATCATTTCCACCATGAAGATTTAAAACTGAAGAACCAGAATGTTCTTCATTCAAGCACATCGAATTAACATAAGTGGCATCCTTAGCATTAACAGTGTCATTAGCATTTTCACTTTCCACAGACCTTGATTTTAAAGGCGAACCCACACATGCTCCTTGAACTAACTCATGACGTTTTTGCTCTGCTGGTTCAACTATAGAGATCCAAAACATAATCGCTCATAAGCCACAAATCAGAGGAACCAATGCATTAATAGAGTAATAGAGATGCAAGCTAAAAGTCCATTGAAAAACACAAAGAAAAAGATAATCACTCTTGATGCATTGTAGCGATCAATTGATGCAGTACAGGATTGAGTAGATGAGAACAACTTAATAGGAGAATGGGTGAAAATACCAAAAGGAGCAAATTAATGCAACCCATAGAGGTCAGCAACAAAACTGAACTAGCTTCTCAATCAAGATTAAAAAATACCTCCACCGACTGTTGGATGTTTAGCATCCCAACTATCACTGGGACTACGAGATGCATCTAGCGGATTGGGCAGATAGGGAAGAACCTCAAAAAGAATACATTCCACAGCTGCATCAGCATCCTTGGAGTGTTCGATAGCAACAGCCTTTAGCATGCGAATATCAACCTACACAAAAAGAAATTGATGGTGTTGCTAAGTTAAATTGAAAGTTGAGGGTTAATAAAAAAATAAAATAGAAAACAAAAAGGCAAAAATCTTTTAATGGTGACTAACTTCTTTTTTTTTTTTTTCTGAAAGATAAAGAGGTAGAACTTTATTAAAAAATGAAAGGAAAGCAAAAGCGAACACAAGTAGACCCTCACCAAGAAGACGAAGAGCCAAAAAAACAGCAAAAGAAAAGAAAAGGAAAACCCAACAAAACCCCACCCTACAACTCCTCACACCAAATGAAAACCCACACTCTCTCCTCAAAGTCACTCCTAATAGAAATCCAGTCAAATAAGATGCTATGAATGTATAAAAGAATCTCCTCATAGCTCTTCGACTTGTTCTCAAAGATCATAGAGTTCCTCTCATTCCATATCCCCTAATAACTTGCCACCGGAAGATAAGACTAAATGATTGACGGTAAACCATCCAAATCATGGATCCACCAACTCAAAATTAACTCACAAAATTGAAAAGGAAATGATCAATAGATATTAAGATGGGAGAGGAAGAAACTCCAAACCTTACGCACCAAAGCACAATGAACAAAAAGATGATCCACCGATTCCTCCTCCCTCAAGCACAAAACACATCTATTTGCCAAATTACAACCCTTGTTTTTTAAATGGTCAAGGGTAAGGATCTTATCAAGGAAGACATTCCACATAAAAAAATGTCACTTTTGACGGGATTCCTAGGATCCAAATGTCATTTTGTGGAAATGAACAAACCCTAAACCCACCCAATTCCATATAAAGAGACTTTTGAGTAAAATTTCATTTTTTTTTTAATTTTAAATGAACCATTCCCATCCATCCCCCAGAGTAGGATTGGGTTTAGCACCTTCGAAAAACTCCAACATCCTACCTAAATCATCCATCTCCCAATCATTTAAGTTTCTACGAAGGCATGGTCTGCAGATATTACTCTTCTCATCAAAAGAGTCAAAAACCCTACCCTTGGGATCTATAGCCAAAGAATAGAGATTCCTAAACAAGTCCCTCCGAGGGATTTCCCTAATTCATCTGTCCTCCCAAAAACAGATCTCCCTATCAGATCCCAACTTGAACCAAATAAATTTCTAAAATATATCTTTAACCTTCTTAATGGACTTTCAAATACCACAGGCATGCCAGACCCGAACCTCCTTAACCTCCCAAGAGGAAAATTCACCAAAATTAGTCACACTACCACCCTGTGCCACAGGCTCTCCTTTTCAATTCCAAATCTCCAAAGCCACTTAGCCAACATTACCTTATTGTGATCTCTAATTGATCTTAAACCAAAACCGCCATAACTCAAAGGCTTGCAAATAGACTTCCAATCCACAAGGTGATACTGATGATGCTCCTCAAAATAATTCCACAGGAAATTACGGAACATCGTCTCAATTCCAATGACCACCAATCCAAGGATAGTAAAAAGGGAAAGGTAATAGTTAGGAATGGAAGCAATGGTGGATTTCAAAAGAGTAGGTCTACCACCCTTAGACAAGAGGGCCGCCTTCCAAGAGTCCAACCTCGACGAAATCCTTTCCACAACTAGATCCCACAATGTTGATTTATATAAGGGTACATTACTTGTAAGGGTATACTAGTACTTTGGTATTTGAGCGCATATTATACTAGTAGGGATTACAATATTCCCTACAAGATTGTAATCCCTTGATGAAAAGGCTAGGGGATCTTGGAGATTCATTTTTTGAGCAAGGCCCGGTTTCTTTTAAAGGAGCTCAACATGGAGTTAGTGCATGTTACATGGACCCACAACGATTTGGCCGATAGGCTTGCGAAATGGAGTGTTCAATAGCAAGATACTTTTATTGGGAATCATATGCTAGATGAATAGTGGCCTATGTGTTTTTGTTTTGTTCGTTCTACTAGCTGCCCTCTAGCCCTATCTGTTTTCTTTTTGTTTCTCTTTGCGCTCCTCTTCTTTCTTTTTGTTTCTCTTTTCTATAAAATTCGTTATTCATAAAAATTAAAAAAAAAAAGACACATGTATGAGTAGAAATAATCTCAGACGATTCCTTTACTTCTTCTTTCTTCTTCTCTCCTTACAAACCCTAATCACCACAATCTACTTGGTATCAGTGCCAGTAGGTGCTCCTTGTGCTGAACACATCTTAAGGCTCACAGTCGACTTGCTAACATTAGCAGGCCATACATTGACGTTAGCAATCTGTACAGTGACATCAATAGTGACAAGTTGAATCTTTTCTCTCTTGCATCGCCCAATTCAAATGCATCCGTTGGGTTCAAGTTTGAAGCCATTTGAGTGAATTTTTATTTTTTGGTGAATTTTTTCATTTTTTTGATAGATTTTCCAGATTTGCTATTTCTGTAGATCTACTCGATTTGGGACCTTTTTGATTTGGAAAAGTGATGCCTATTTGATCGTTTTTTCCCTAGAAAACTTTTGGGACAAGACCCATGCAGTTTCGTTGAGTTTTGACAAAGTTATGCTATTTTTTCCTAATTCGAGTTTGACGTCCAGGGCCTATCTTGATTTTCTTGGCTTTGATTTGTTAATGTTGTGCAATGGTACGCCCCCTAATGGCTTTAACCAACTTCTATAATGTCCGATTGTGTGCATTGGTGCGTATATTGGATCATGGAGGCCAGGTTAGCTGTGATCTATGAGTTTCAGCTCTCGTTCCCCTTTGGTTCTCGTTGCTCTGTGTTGTGGTGTTCCCTTTTTGCTCTTGCCGATGCCTCTTAGCCTTTTGGAAGTTGTTGTATCCTATTTTTTGGTGCATGGTAGTATTGTTTTGTGTTTTGGTGGAGTGTTTGGACGTGATTAGCATCGCTTGGGTATTATGTCGA
Organism: Platanus orientalis; assembly: GCA_025762735.1. Classification (NCBI taxonomy): domain Eukaryota; kingdom Viridiplantae; phylum Streptophyta; class Magnoliopsida; order Proteales; family Platanaceae; genus Platanus; species Platanus orientalis. The sequence continues at coordinate 16,251 of JAOXJP010200725.1, forward strand.
ATGTGGGCAACTCTTATTCTATTAGAGCTATTGGTGGTGCTTCTGGGAGTAGCCCCATGGAGACCTATAGCTCTCCGATTACTACTGTGAAGTTGGATGGTACCAATTACCTCACTTGGTCTCAATCTACGAAGATCTCTATTTGGGGCCGTGGTAAATGGGGGTATATTTCAGGGAACACTAAGGCCCCTAAACGTGATGACCCTACATATGTAAAGTGGGAGGCAAAGGACTCATTGGTTATGTCCTGGCTGAATCATTCGATGGAGCCATCCATCAGTAAGACATGTTTGCTTTTGGCATTAGCTAAGAGCATTTGGAACTCCCTTGCTCGTACCTACTTTGAGGAAAGTCATATTGGTCTAGTTTATAAGTTCCGACAGCAGGTTTGGCAACTACACCAGGGGGAGCGGTCGATCTCAGCATATTAGAATGCAATGCTTAGTCTATGGAAGGAGATTGACTTATATAATACTTGCTCCATCATTGATGCTGCTTCTTTCCACCGTTATCTCGAGGAACACCGTGTGTTTGAGCTCCTGACTGGGTTGAACCCTGAGTATGAACAGGTCCGTGCACACTTGTTGAGCCAACCTACTGTCCAGTCCTTGTCTGAGGTTTATGCCTTTCTCCACCAGGAGGAACGTTGTTGTCATGCTATGCTTCCAGCTCCTATGGTTGAACACTCAGCTTTAGTGTTTGCCTGTCAACGAGGTGGTAAAGGCAACTCTAGTTCTCGTGGAGGTCGGGGTGCTAGCCAACAGGATTTAGTATTTGATGATCGTGATTGTCTTCGTTGTGATCATTGCGGTCGTGCTCATCACACTAGGGCCACCTGTTGGGATCTCCATGGTCGTCCTCAGGAGACCATTCATCGTCTTTCTCAGCGAGGTTCTTTCACTGGAGGTCAAGGTAGTACATCCAGTTCTCTTGGTAGTGGTTGTTCAACTACTTAGGTTGCTACACCGTTTGACACCGTCTGACGTTGCTCTGCCTGTTTCTTCCCCTGCATTGACCATGTCCTCTGCTGTTTCTAGTGGGGAGCTAGCCTCTCTTTGAGAGGAGATGACCTCTCTACGATGTCTTATGGCTCAGATGAACACTTCTTTTGGTTCTTCCTCCATCGGTGTTGCAGGTATATCTGATTTTGCTCTTAGTGCCTCCTGTCCTTCTGGTGTCTCTTGGATCATTGATTTTTGTGCCTCACATCATATGATAGGTACGTCTACTCTTTTATCTTTTTACACTATTAGCTCTAGTCGAGACACGGTACGTATAGCCGAGGGCTTGATCTCCTCTGTTGTTGGGACTAGATTTGTACCCATTTCTTCCTCTTTATCTCTTTTCTTCTATCTTTCATGTTCTTAATTTTCAGCTTTATCTTGTCTCTGTTAGTCACCTTACCAAGTCTTTGAACTGTAGTGTCACTTTATTTCCTTCTTATTGTGTTTTTTAGGACTTGGTGACGAGACAGACTTTTGGTAAAGGTCATGAGGAGCGTAGATTGTGCCTTCTTGATATGCCTTCTCACCATGCCTCCCCTGTGCAGCAAACATCTTCGTCCTCTCTCTGAGCTTATGTAGTGGCACTTTCGACTTCGCCACCCCTCTTATTTTACATTACAACAACTTTTTCCACATTTATGTAGTTATGTTTCTATCTAATCTTTTCATTGTAAAACTTACAAGTATGCAAAACATTGTAGATCTCCTTATCCGATCAGTATGAGTCGGAGTTCATCTCTTTTTTCTATTGCTCATTCTAATGTATGGGGTCTTACCCCTGTTACTTCTCTATTTGGCTATCGTTATTTTGTTCATTTTGTGGATGACCTTACTCGTACTACTTTGGTTTATTTGTTGCATGCTAAACATGAGGTGTTTTTTATGTTTCAATTGTTTCATAAGATGGTCAATACACAATTTGATTCTAAGATTCGGATTCTTTGATCTGATAAGGGCGTGGTGAATATATTTCCTCTGTTTTTTCCTCTTATCTTTCTCAACATAGCATTCTTCATTATACCACCTATACAGGGACCCTTTAACAAAATGGGATTGTTGAATAAAAGAATCGTCATCTGCTAGAGATTACTTGCGCCTTGTCGTTTACTATACATGTTACCCAGTTTGTTGGGCGGATGCTCTTCAGACTGCTGCCTATCTTATGTATAGGATACCCACTCGAGTTCTTGATTTCCAGTCTCTAATTTCTTCCATTTCTAGTTCTGCCCTTAGTTCTTCCCTCCCTCCCAAGGTATTTGGGTGTGTGTGTGATGCTGTACAACTTATGGGTGAGTAAAACCACAAACTTCAGGTAGGGTCTAGGACACTTATAGGTTTTGTTTAAGGATAGATAGTGAGAGAACAATGTTGAGTTTGGTTTAGGTCATAGGATAAGACAGTAAAGTGGCTTAAAGACTGAGGTAGTGTAAAAACAGGGACTGAATTATGTGTGTATGAGACACCAATAACTACTCAAGAAAGGAATATTTAATAAAGTAAAGATTGGAACTGAGTTCACATAAGAAAGAGGCCTGAAATAGAAGAATATTATAGGATAATGGGTAACCAGTTTGGTTCAGAACAATAGGCAAACAGTAGGTGTGCAATAGGGCTTAGAGGACTAAAGTCTAGGCTGTTGTAACTTGTATTAGGGATTTAAAGAGGCTTATCCAATGGAGTTTACACAGCAAGATATGGGTTTAATAGGTGGCTATATGAATATGGGTTTCAGGTTCAAAAGACAGGTCACACGATTAAAGAATCACAGAGTGCAAGCGAGACAATTCATACTTAGACTGCCGCATGGTTAAAAATACCTGGGTTTAGATTTTCAAATATAAAGAACACAAAAGGAAAGGTTATGGGTGCAGCTGCATGGTGTTGGATTTCTTGGATTTCACCATGGTCAAACAACAAAAGAAGTAAAGGGAAAAAGAGCTGCAGGTTGTGAGAATTCAAGAAAACCCAAATAGGATGTTTCTTAAAACTTCTTTTGGTTCTTTAATGGTGGAAACCAGGGAGCCAAAAGAAACTAAAAGAAAGAAGATAAAAAAGAGGAGGAGAATGAGAAGAAAAAGAGAATATACATACCAATGGGAAATCACCAACCCACGCTTTGAAATTACCAACCAAGCTCAAGCTTAGGCACAAGAACTTGAAGAGAAACCCTACTTGTACGTGAACAAGAGAAAACCCATAAATTTTTTATTCATCTCCAGTCATTGTCGATTACAAGGATCTTTCTCCCTATTTAACAATCCTAAAGATAAGAAAATAGAAACAATAAAATCCCCCTCCCTCATCTCACATGAGATGCTAAATAGCCTAAAAAAATGGCAAAAACCAAAATACCCTTATTTTAACAAAACCAAAATATCCAATATATCCTAAGTCTACTAAACCATAAAAAACCTCTATAAAAGCTTATAAAAACCTCATATGCTCTACCAAATCCTCCATAAATCTTCCACTTCATCTCTCATGCTCATTTCCATGCGTGAACCCCATCAAGGCTATATGTGGCCCCCACCTTGCCTCCAAAATGGCAAGTTGCTCAAAAAACTCCAAATTCGCTCCAAGTCAAAGCAAATATTTCTTCATGCCGTATCCCATGTAGACCACCAAAGAATCTTCACTTGCGGACCCTACTAAACCCATATGTAGGTTACAACTATGTCTCCATGTTCTCAGCAAACCCCCCTTGTTCAAAATTACTCGACCTCAAGTTTTGTAGAAAGATATGATCAGTATCATGGGGGGATCTTGAACTGCGTAACCATATACAAAATCCTTCGACTATCAAATTATGATGTAATCCTATCTTCTTGCAAGCATCTGATATGGGATAGATCTCATAGGACAAATCATTTGTCTTCTGATAAGTATCTGGTAATGGAAATGCCTCATAGTACTTTTCCTTAGTCACCTCATATGCAACCATCTCAGAGTTAGATAACTGTGGACGAACTAGTGTATCCATTAAAATAAATTGTACCTCTTCCTTAGTAAGAACTTGGTTTTCCTCTACTAGTTAAACATGAACTGGCTTAACAATTTCTGGAAGCATCAAAGATTCTTGGGCTGGTGTGTCTGCTAGGATGAACTGGATCTGGAACCTCATCCGACAGCTGGTCAAAAGTTGGGACAGCAATGGTACACGTGTCAGCAACCACTATGGCCTTATTTGTCTCATTTAAAACATCCCCCGCATCAAGATCCTCACTAGACAACTCTGGTTCGAACAAGGTTCGATCTTAAGGTTCACTGGATTTTTTCTTATGCTCTCCCTTAATTGCGTTGGCGCTCTTTTCGGTCTTCTTATCTGGGGAATCCTAAATACTTCTAGTTACGACTAAGGGCACCTTCTTAACATGTTTGATTCGGAGACGACGATACCATACATCATAGTTTATATAGTCGCAACACTTGGGTCTTCTTATTAAAAGTGACTTTCATTGCCTCAATCTATCGCTTGCCAAAAATCACGGGCGTGTCAGTTAAGGGGAAATCACACACTAGGCACTCAAAACTGTCGAAATAGTCTCTTCCATGACAGAATTGAATAGCAACAACACGGTCCTCAACATATCCACAATATTTTAGATTTTATGGATCTTGTAAGAGCTTTTCAACAAAAGATGTAGAAATAAGGTTTTGATCACTCCAACCACTAATCACTATTTATTTGTCATCCTAAAATGGAAAACAAATTCAGTGTTCACTAGAAAAACAATTTCATCTCTTTAGGGATTCCATAAATTCAAGGGTTCTACGTTTTTTCAAAAAATTTCAAGGTTTAAGCCGTTTTTTAAAATTTCAAGGTTTAGGGATTTCCAGGATTTTAGGGATTTGGTTATTTTCTAAAATCTCAAAATTAAACCTTATTAAGACACCCTTTTTGGCTTTCCAAAAGTTTCAGGGTTTCCAAGATCCTTGCACTAGTCTAATCTTCCCTGCCATCATCACCCACCTAATGAGGAAGAATAGAGTATAGTTTCAATCCACTGCCATGAACCAGGCAAGACCCATAAATGCCAGAACGATTCACAAGATGCTCCAGAATACCAACAAGAAGGTTGATGCAGCCCCAGCTCCACCTCCACCATGTGCTAACTCAAGGCACGAAAATACTGATGAGGATATTAGATGGCCACCTCCTTCTCCTAAGATAGAATCTTCAAGTTTACCTGAAGCCTCGTTTAAGAAATTGATCCTTGAGAAACTCCAAAGTTTGGAGAAGTACATCAATAGAAAATTCACTCGAGTCATTGAGAATAAAAAAGTTCTTGAAAGGAAGGATAATAAACTTAAGGCTCAACAATAGCGTATGACATCTCAGCTAGATGCCATTGAGGATCATCTTGCAAGTACGGATCCTTATTTCAAGAGGACTATCCTACCTCAGGTTGAAGTAAGAGAGAGGATTCTTCGGACCACTTTGGTCTTTGGGACGGATGAGAGTGAGGTTTATATGAGTGAGAGTGGAGATGACTAGTGTTTATTTGTCCCCTTCTTTTTGTTGATTGGCCTTGTATATCTTTTTACTTATGGCCAAAGTTCTTTTTTTATCCATAGTATCCATTGTTTTATTTTTTAATGGATATCTTAGTTATTTTTATTGTGTTTGTTTGTCAATCCATTGCAAAAAGGGGGAGAGAACCCTATCACACAATTGCACATACAATAACCTGGATACATATATATATATATATATATTTTCTAAGCTTGCTTGAGGAAGGTATAATTGTTTTGCAGATGATCTCAAACAATGATTGTGATCCTGCATATGACCAAGGGGGAGTGCAAAATTGAGGGGGAGTTCACACATATATATGTATACATCTGCTCATGTATTTTTTTTTTACTTATATTGTGTAAATTGTAAAGATTTTGCCATGGACTGGCAGAGGGGGAGATTATTAGTGTATTGTCAAGTCCATGCCAAAATGGTGGTGTAATGAAGGTGTGTGAGTGTGGGTAAGAGGTTGAACATGCATCAAGAGATAAAGCACACGAAAATCAGCTCAAGGCACATCAACTACACTTGAAGATTCAAAAAATCATAACAGTAAAGCTCACATCTGTGTTGAATTTGTACTTCAAGAACATTCAACAGGTATTAGGGGTGTCAACGAGCCAAGCTTTGCCTAGCTCAGCTCAGGCTCATCACATTAGGATTAGGCTCAGGCTCGTCACGAGCCTGAGATGCTGAGCTCAGGCTCGTAGAGGCACACTCACTACAAACTCTACTTGGCTCGTTTACTAATAGACCAAGCCGAAGCCCATTGGTTCAACAAGTGCACAACTAAAAAAAGAAGTTTGAAAGAGAAACATATATTACGTTCAAGGAGTGCAAGGATAGCTGGGTTTTCTCTACAACAAATTGTCTATCATATTCTATTCCCACCTTGGAGATCGACAAAACCATTGCTTGCCAATCTTGATATGCCTAGGCATCTTAAGTTCTTACTGTCGAGAAGAAGTTCAAATCTCTAGACACAAGGACATAATGGATGCCAAAAATCCACTAAAAAATATGAGACTGCTTAAGAAGAGATAATCTGTGTGCAAAAAAGAAAATAAAATAAAGCCTATTCCGATTCATTCCTCATAAGTTAAAACTTGAGAGAAAAGGAGGGAAAATGAGAGAGAAAGAAAGAGAAGAGCATTTTACTAGAAACCTGGACACCATTAAAGTGAGAGAACCCATCACTGGTAAGAAAGGCGTCTCCTGTGAGAGTGAGGGACACTCGTATGTGGGGGTGAAGGGGTAAAACATTAGAATGAGGTAAATGGTAAAGAAACAAGAAAATAAGATGAAAAGGGAAGAGAGTTGTATATGATTTAGGGTTTGTAAATCATTATTTTATTTTAAATTTCATTCACTTTACATTATGTGAGAGGGAGGGTGTCGATGTGAGAGACATAGGTAAAGAAAACAAAGAAAGATGAAAATAATGGTAACCAGTAGGGGTACGGATAGGGTATAGTAGATAAAAGCTAGCCATGGTATAGGTTTTTCTCAAGCTTTTACCCAAAAAAAAAAAAAAAAAGAGCAGAAAACTCTAGGTACTTCATAATTTTCTTTGTTTTTAAAGTTCAGATAGATGTAGGTGTGGGATAGTCATAATAAATACTAACAAAAGGACGATTGATATGATACTACCTTTAAAGTATTAATTTTTAAATTAGGAAAGAAATGATTTGTGTGAATACAATCTTTACATAGTCTCTATTAACACAGACGTCTATAAGCATGCTTAGATTGATACATGATGGATTTTTGAATTTGATGTCTCTTTTTGAATTGCTACTTTTTCATCTGAATACTTTGTTGGACATTTATAACCCCAAAACACAATACATGTCAGTTTATCATTCACTATACATACTACAAACACTTTTTCATCACAGATCATTTTCTTCCATTTTATATACACACTTAGCTATTGCTTTAAAGCCTTTAGTGAGCTAAGCTTAATTCAGCTCGACTCAGTCTCACTAAATAAACGAGCCCAAATAAAAGCTCAAACTCGGCTCTATGAGCTTTTAACAAGGCTCATGCTTGGCTCATGACGAGTCGAGCTCCGAGCTAAGCTGAGCTAGCTCGGCTCATTGACACCCTTAACATGTATAAGTATAAAAGACCAACCAAAACAACAACATGGTGAGTAGAAAACCATCCCCAAGACATTCAAACAAGCAGCAAACGGTTAGTAAAACTGGACTCAAAAAGCTCAAAAATACAATATTCAGAGAAAGATGACTGGTCACAAGTCCATTTGGACCGGTGAGGCAGAACACCCCCTGAGGGGTGGGTGCATGACCGATCATGGTCCAAGTAGAACTGGTCATAACAGAACTTATGAATTTTGGCGCCCCAAAAAGGCTGGACCAGTCATGCTTTAACCTAGGGCTGCAAACGGACCGAATACGGACCGAATATGAGCATATCCATTTCCGTGTCCTATTCTAACGGATATTATAAAACTATACCGTATCCTAACCATTTAAAAAAATCAGATTTCGGATATCCAGAAAAGAAAAAAACAGAAAAGAAATTCCAATATGTTGTCACAATCGTCAGTGCATTCTTCCCTAACCCATGCCTATCCTCTCCAAAATCTTCGAAGCCGTATACTTATGGGTGCTGCCATGGATAGAGATGGAACAAATATGAAGTAAATAGTTGATATATTTTTAAGGGTTTTAATTATTAGGCTATTTATGATTGTTGGATTAGTTCTAAATTCAACAATTTATTCTCTATGTTTTATATATTGTTATGTTTTTACGAAACAAATATTATTCGGAACGGAACAATAAATATCCTTATCCTAACCGTTTATAACAGATATTTTTATAAACGGACCAGATAAGCTTATCTTGGATACGACACGGACTGGAACACAATGATTTTTCGGATAACTTACAGCCCTAGTCTAGCTTCATCTATCATCATCTTCTTCTTCTTCTTTTTTAGGTATATAATAATTTGCTGATTTAAAAATTAGTTTATCATGCTGGTTTATTAAAGAGACTGAGTGGAAAATCATGTAATTTAATATGGGCATGATGATAATGATATGGATTAAGTGGGAGTTGTTAAATAAGTGACAAGTAGAACTTTATGATAGTTTTCAAAAATTTTAATTAGTTGGATGTCTATCCCATGTAGTTGGTAAACATTAAGATAAAACTTTGTATTTAAGTAAGTGACGACGACATAAATTAAGACTAATTAACAGGGAGACAGAAAGAGAATATTACTTAAAGAACAATCCCACGTCATATCAGAGCCTCTATCTCTTACAGACTATAACTACCATCTATGAACTATATGGTAGTATACACTGTGTACCGGGAGGGATGTGGGATCCACCATCCATGATAAAATCTAGAATAAGACGGAGATCATGACCATCCGATTGTTGACTTCCTCTGTCTGATTGATAAGAATCCCATATATCGATTGGTTAGAACACACAATCATTATCACTTGAGAGATAATATCATCAAGCCAGCTACCTGATGAAGGGTATTTCGCTAAATAGATATGATCAATGTATGTTTACAGAGAGATACCGTTTGGCACCCATCAATTGGTCATGTCATGGCATCTCTCCAATCTGACCGGAGCTTCTTTTGCTCTGTGCCACATTTGTGTACCATGCATGCGTTTATGGAAAGCACTGCTATAATGCTCACGAGGCAATACCGCCTATAAAGTTGCTACCGCTCAGGATTTGGTACAACCCCTTAATACACGAACAAGGTCTGTCCGGTGTCATGGGCGGATACATCAGCGCCAAAAAGCGAAATATACTCCTCAAAATGCATAAATCATTTTTTCGGCACTGACGTGTTTGCCCACCCCTGATGCGGACCTTGATCGTTCATTAAGGGTCACACCAAATCCCCGAGGCAACTAACTTGTCTATATCTGTGTATCTAAATGATCCTTCCAAGGAGCTTCTAAAAACTATTTGGCACAAATTATTATTAATATTATGAAGAATGATTGTCTGTGTTGATACAGACCCCTGTAGGCATGCCATCGATTGACACATTATGTGTTTTTTGAATTTGGCATCCAAAGACCACCTACTTTTCCAAGTGAACAATTTTTTGGACGTTTTCAAACCGACAGGATGAAATCATATGTACCACACCCCTGATGGGACCACTCGGGGGACTGAATCAATTCACTTTTTAGAGGTTTTTGATTCCCCCTCCTGAGTGGTCACATCAGGAGTGTGGTGCACTTGATAT
>JAOXJP010200726.1:0-12073 GCA_025762735.1 Platanus orientalis
CTGTAATGAATTGAACCCGACGAAACAAAATTCACTTCTTAATGCACTTGAATTAAAGGTTAGACGAAGATGGTTTGAAAATATTTAGAAAGAAATTAAGTTTACAATTTAAACAATAAGAGAAGGTAAAGCAACCATGCTGCATCTTCCTCTATGCTATTTCATCGAAGCACAAAAAAGAAGTAGGGGTTCATGACAAAACTTCTATCACACTCATCACTTGAAAAATCAAAAAGCTGGAGAAGGTGTAGTGGTATGGGTGGAAGAAGATGTTGTAGGGGAATTGGAACGAGTGTTGTCGTCCACCGAACGACTGCTCCTCTCCTCCGACTGTAAAGACTGTTGTAATTGCTTTTGTTCTTCTTCTTGTTGTTGCTACTAAGAGCACAACATTGATGCCTATGGTGGCGCAACTATTGGAGCGTATACTCCATTAGCAGCAACCCCATTTGTCTCCCCTATTTTGGGAGGAAATACATTAGTGCAAAATCTATTCTTAGAAAAAGTCAGGAACAATGGGTCCCTAACAAATGCAATAAGTCTGTTTTGGGAGAAAATAAAGTTAAGCTTTATATCATCTACCATTCTCCAGCTAGGCTTTTCCAAACCCATTTAACTAAACCATTGAACAAAAAAAATGACTTGAAGCAAAATTGAGAGAAAGGGAGATAATCACAAACCCGTAAATGACTTTTGACTTCGTCATTGGTAAGCCTATCAACCTTCATTAATTCTCTAATCTGGGTAGGTGTTGCAGTTGGATGCAAATCAATCATTTTTGTTAATAGAAATCATTCATCATAATTGATGGAAAAAAAACATGTTTGATTCAATTTCCATACCATGAGAACCACCGAGCTGTCGAAGGGCATTTAAGAAATGACGATGTAGCTCCGGAGACTAGCATCTCCTCACCTTATGATGAATGATTTCCATTTAACAAATCATTCATTATAGTGTTTTTATTTTATCTATTAATCTAGATTTTTAAAAATGTAGCTTTATAATATAGCATTATTTATAGTTTGAGTATCATAAAAGATTTGGTTCTTATCTTTACATTGTTTCCATTACAAGTCATCCTTACTAATGGTGCTTTCAAAGGATTTGATTATTTACTTCTTATTTACATCTTCATCAAATTTGTTATTTACTATTTTTCTCATCATTACATTTGTTGTTTCTTTCCATTTTTAATCTTGATTGGTAATTTAGTATTAATGGTGATGACAAAGGATTTGATTATATTGCTTGGAAGTTTATTCTTGTTAAGAAATGCTACTCTATCAATCTGCATGAGGTCTCACCATGTTGATTAGATATATAACCAAGATAACTTTGATACTAATGTAATTTACAGTGTGAAATGGTAAATATTTTATTTTTTTTATTTAATGTTTTTTTTTGGGCGGTGGAATTGGGTTTTATTGGACTTTATTATAAGTTACTATATTTGATCTCTCTCTCTCTCTCTCTCTCTCACACACACACACACACACACACGTGGGATGGTGGTATTATTCCAATATTCTTCTTGGAGAGATAAAACTTAATGGTTAGTGTATGTGTTCTTAAGAATTGTTAGATTCCCTCTTTTGGGATAAGGGACGCCCAAGATATAACAATAATCTTTGTAATTTGATATACCTACTCTTGTTGTTACAGGTCACGTTCTTCTTTGGAGTAACTCAGTAAATATTGATAGCAAAATTTAGAGAAGGATGCAACCTGCAAGGGAAGGCGAGGTGAGTTGTAATTTAAATTTGTTGCTTACTAGTTTTAATGTTTTACGAAATTCAATTAAAGTCCTCTAACTATCGTCTAACTTTGTTATCTTATTCTCAATTAAAGTCCTCTAACTACTATCTTTATTGCCTTGTTTATTTTGTATGTATTAAAAGAGCTCCAAAGACACTGAGAAGAGATTCAAGAGGCAACAAGATGCTGTTATTGTTGTCACCTTACAATAGGGAGATGCGGACATCAGAATCTAGAGTGGTGATTCTACTTCAGTACCCCATCTGTCGCCAAATAGAGGGGTAGATGATGCTCCTCAATTAAAAAAAAAAAAAAAACTAGAGTCCTATCTAGATTGGGAATTGATCACGAAGGCACTACTAAGTGGATTCAAATTGAGTGGAATGAGCTTGGCCAGCCAGTTGGACACATGTCAGTTAAGTTTTCTACTCAAATAGGGATCATTACACATGGGTTAGTGCTACTAACTTTGAAAAATTAGTCTCACCTTTCTCAATAGTTAAAGGATGACTTATGGATATTGTTCAAGTATTGTATAGATACATGATACATTATTAAAGGTTATTAATCTTTACATTTTCAATAACTAGTAGTATCTTCTTATGCCTATGCAGCAAAGATTTATCATTGATGGCTGCCATAGGAGTATACGCTACAGGTGATGGGAAGGGTGTGGCAAAATTACAAATCTAGATTCATAGATAAAATAAAACACTGTTGGGAAGTGTTAATGTGGAAGACAAGTTGGAACGAAACAAGCCACATAACTTGACACAATCTAATTGGGAGGCTTTTGTTAAAGCTCGTATTTCCCCTAAGTCAATGGTAAGTCAATTTTTTATAGTTTTATAAATTTATATTCCATATATATACTAAAATTTATTGGTCTATTCTAGGAGAAGACTAAGAAATTTCAAGGCATACGAGCAAAATAGAAGATTTCTCACAAAATGAGTCGAAAGGGCTACGCATGCCTCGGCTATGAGATGGTAAAATTAAGATACTTTCAAGGATTAAATTATCTTATCATTATTATCCTTTTTTAATGTTGTATTTCTTATTAATCACAACTTAAAATATTATTTTGTAGAGAAAAGAGAGTCTGACACCTTCGATAGTGAGTAAACCTATGAATACATGGCCATACTAGAAAAAGTGAAGAACCTATTAATGCAGTTGTTGATGAGACGATGGTAAGAAGTGCCTCCCATTTATTTCTAAATTTAGATTTACATTTCTATCACTTTTTTTAACACTCTATGCCTATATAATTGCAACGTAAAATGCAAGAACATACATAGACGTCTATAACTCTTGCTACAACCTCCCTATGTGACGATGCAGTTGCCCATGTTCTTGGTTCTAAATGTCCAGGTAGAGTACGAGGGCTTGGATTTGGGGCTACACTATCTAAAGTAGATGCATGCAAACAACATAGAGGGACGATGACAGAAATGTGAGTTGAATTACATAACCTCACTCAACAAGTTAATGACTTGAGAGCCCATATCTTACAGGGGGAAGAAAAACCTGGTAAGTGGTCCATATCTTGTTAATTTACTAAGTATGACTATACACTTAACAATTTTTTTCATATATTTCATAAATTTTATAATTGTAAATTAAAAAGGGTCAGAGTGGAGGTGGTGAGGGCAGTGCTACACATGCTCCTAGAGTTACTCATCAGGTAAATCTATATTATCCATTGTTGAATAGAATTTATTTTTTGTTATTAAATAAAGAAATTTTGCACAGTTTCTAAATTTCATTAATTGTCTCTATGAAAATCACAGTGCAACCCTAAGGAGCATGCTAGATGTAAACTATTAATTTATAAGGGAGCAAGTGATGTAATTGCAATAGATAGAGTTTTGGCAATAGATCCTCAAGAAATTGTGCATGAGATGATTCTTGGACCATTGTGTTGGAGAGTATGGGTGGATCTTTTAGTCCATAATTTGCTCTTGTTCCAGGTTACACTCGAGACATGTACCCTTAGTGATGCAATTAGAACAACAGCTGCATGGCCACATCATTTCATTGAGTTAGATGATTGACATATGGTAGAGGTAACATTATAAAAGCAATAAAGAGACATTGAAAGAAAGAAATAAATAAAGGAAAAGGCTATGGGGAATCAAAACTATAACTAACATCATCATCTCTTATTTTATGAAGAACATGTCAGGAGGAGAACAAGCATCTGGTATTAGCAAACCAAAAGTTATGGAGAAGAGGGTCTTAGCCAAGCCTCAACATGAGGGTGATGGGGTTGTTGTTAGATGAAGCATTAGAAGGTCATTTATTTATTGCCAAGATCTCATATCAGAATTAAATTAGCATGAATTGAATAGTTGTCACATCTAGGATTAAATATAGTTCTTTTGGGACATCTTGACCGGCATCAAACATGACCAAAGATAAACTCGCAAAGAAATGTGTTCACCAGAAGCTTGAAGGTGGAAATCTTGCATTGGAGTAGAGTATGTACCATGGAATTGAGATAAGGGCGATAAGAGGGGTGAAAAATGAGAGAAGTGATGCAGTTAAGATTTATGTTTATGATGGATTGCATACAATTGTTGATTGTTTGTTGATGTTGGAAAGTCTGGTTTTGGTGTTTATAAGTATTAGCTTTTTAGAATTACTGAACAATCTGAAATGAGTAACGCTCTACTTAAGTTTTCTGCAAATATGAGGGCAAACCCTTTGTCGACGAGACTGTTTGGTTACTTAAGTCTTGATATTTCACAAGGAAAGGAGAAATTGCATGTTTTTCTATATAATGACATTGATTTTGACAAAGAGCTAATGCTTTCAGAACCCCCCTTTTTCATTTCAGCAAATGGGTAATGGTATTGGGTGTGATTGTGTTTTGAGTTGTTCCGATGGTTGCTATTGTGCTCAGAGAAATGGTGGGGAGCTTGCCTATGGCCGCAATGAGATTCTCTTGAGGGGGAAACCATTGATATTTGAATGTGGTAGCTTTTGTCGCTGCCCTCCTAGTTGCCGGAATCACGTGAGTCAAAAAGGTATAAAGCATCAATTAGAAGTAAGTGTTTAGGTCGAGGGAAATAGTTTGGGGAGTTAGATCATTGGATTTGATTCCAACTGTTGATTTTATTTGTGAATACACTGGAGTTGTGCTTACCAGGGACAGGCGAGAATAGTTACAATGAATGGTGATACCTTGGTCTACCCACACCAGTTTCCTGAAATATGGATGGAATGAGGTGACATTTCTAAAGTTTTCCCTTAAATTCTAAGGCCAACATATCCCTCTAATGCTCCATTGGAACTTGCAATGGATGTGTCAGTGATGAGGAATGTTGCTTGCTATTTCAGCCATAGTTTAAGCCCTATTGTTTTTATGTAAGTTGTACTTTATGATCACCATAATCAGTTGTACCCTCATCTTATGCTCTTCTCTCTGGAGAACATCCCACCTTTCAAAGAGCTTAGTCTGATTATGGAGTGGTTGATGAATGGATGGGAAAGCTCTCTATTTGCAACTAAATAATTTTGAAGGGGTGGCATTTTTTTGCAACTGTGCTACTAAGTATTTTGAGGATATGATGCTTTGAACTATTTATTGGGGTCAACTAAACTTTTTCTCCTTGGTAACACTCAAATCTTTTTTTGTAGTGTAGATATTGCCTACTTTTGTTATCTCTTTATAATTTATAGTTAAAACACATCATGCTTTTGCACTTGATATTACTTATCTACTGCTGATTGTTTGTTTGTTCCATATTGATACTTGTTTACTGTATTTATAGGTGCTGGTATATTTTCTTTATTGTACTTGTTCCATAAACATCATTTATATCTTTATCAGTTTTGGTTTAACATTATTTATGTTGATATCATTTATGTGTTCTATTGGTTTTTGTTAGTTCATTGGCAATGCTTGTTAGTGATTATACTTATTTTCTCTGTGCTGCTTCATAATACCATATCATATGAATTAAAATAAAGATGTTGCAACTAGAATTTGCTTGAGACAAATGGGGGTGGGGTTACTGTGGCGGTTCATTTATCATTGTTTTATAGTTTTCCTTTTTCTCTAAATGGTTTCTTACATATACCTTTTGGCCTAACTTTGGTTAGATTTAAGTTCCTTATCATTTTCTTATGCGCCTCTCATTTGTCAGGACTTTGTCACGGTTTGGTTTGTTCGATTTTCTTCTACTTGTTACAACACCATGTTGGTTCAGGAAATTCCGTTCTCTTTGGAAACTTGTCAGTTGCCACCAGCTACTTTATTATAAATGTACTAGCAACCTATTACTTCAAAGTTTGAATATGAATTACAAATCTTTGGTCAAAAGACTAAAATGCATTTATCTTTAATATATTCAATTTTATATGGTTGCATTTGGCAGCCACTTGTAATGAAATCATTTTATTTGAGTTTCCCTAGGCTTTTAATGCGTATTAGAAGATGTTAATTATTCATCCTTTGAATACTGTATTGATTTATTTACTTTTTAGGGGTGAATGAGAAGTTGTTTTTTACTAAACTGATCATGATGTTTATACAGGTTCTTCATCTTTCTGTAGTGACTCAGGACCTACCCAAGTCTGTCATATATAATGTCCATGGTGTGAATCCCAAGTTTATAAAGGTTGGAGAAAAAGTGACAGTAAAGAGGGGATTTGGGCAGCAAACCTTCTCTAAGGGAGCTTATTTTATAGGCAAGATGGTATGGGCAAGAGGATTCAAGGAGCTTATTGATTTGTTAGCAAATCACAAGAATGACCTTGAAGGTTTCAAGTTAGATGTCTTGGGGAATGGAGAGGATGCACATGAAGTTCAGTCTATTGCTAAAAGTTGGACTTGAATCTCAACTTTCTTAAAGGGGGGGACCATGCAGATGATTCACTTCATGGGTAAGAATGAACTTAGGAAATCCATTTTTAGTTCATGGCCTTTTATTTTAAGTTCCCTTTTCTTTTTGATTTTCTAATCAACATGATTAAATAACGCAAATTAATTCTTACAGCTACAAAGTCTTCAAAAACCCTAGTGTAAGTGATGTTCTCTACCTTTCTCTGTTGGAAGTCTAGGATGATATCAATTGAAAGCAAATAGTGTGGCATATGAAACAGTAAAGTAATCTGACCTTTACGACATAGTCTGTTTGTAACTTGGTTGTTTAAATTACTTTGCCCAGGGGGGTTATTGAGAAATGGATCCTGAATGTTCCGAACTTATGTAAAATAGACTTATGGTTATTATATTTATTAACATTTTTCCAATTGTTTCTGATTATAGAATAATACAACCTCTTCATATGGGGTGTCCATATAATGTTTCAATGTTGTTGTGTCTGTATAAGGTGTCCATATTTTGTTTCAGTGTTGTTGTGTTCATATGGGGTGTCCATATTTTGTTTCAATGTTATTTCCCAATTGTTCCTGATTTTTTTTTGGTAAGACAATTGTTCCTGATTATAGAATCATACAAGTTGTTCAGATGGGGTGTCCATATTGCAAGAATAATTGCATCTTAGTAACATGCACAAACACTCAGTGTATTAATTAATATTCATTGTGTAATAATGGATCTAAAATCCTAGCAACTTTATCACTTAACAAACCTGGTGCTGGTATGTGGTGTGGCTAATGATCTTCTGTCTAACATGTTTGCAGGTACCACATGTACCACGGTTCTCACCCATGCAATATTTTTTGAAGGTTATAGGTAGTGGTTTGTTATACCGTTGTGAACTTGTCCTTTACCCAAGGTACATCAAAAAAGCTAATTGTTCAAGTTTTGAGCAAAATATCCCCATCCTAGACATAGGTTAGGGTAAAATCTCTTTTTCATATTTTCTTCTTCTTTCCCTTTTTACTTTTGTTCTATAGCATCTTATTGATCCAGGTATGCCTTTATGGTTGAATCCTGAAAATTTCCATTCCTATAGAACTTGGTACTTTTGTGCAACTAGGTTGTGGGACAATCTTTGAAGCTCTTAGAGCAACATGTGTATCTATTACAGGTTATTAGAACAAAGTATATATTTTTTAGATATAGCTCTTTGGTTTCCTATTGTCTTCTCTTTGTTTGTTGGGTTCCTTTTTCCTTTCCTTTGATTTTGTTTATGTTTCTTTTATGATGAGCAAAACTTCATTTATATTTCTATAATTGATGGCAACAATGACATAGCTTCAATACGATCGGTACTTAGGGATCTGTATAGAGAAGCAATGAGAAGATCCAATCTCCTAGTAGTCTTAAAGGGTATCAAACCAAAAGGTCCTCCCTTGGATGGTTTCTTCAACAAGAGTTGTTCAGTGTTTTGACAGAGTCTTAGTCAAAAGCTTCCCTTGCATCGCCATGTCTTGCGGTCGATCCTTGTGTTTATGTGGGATCGTGACACTGGCTCACTCCATTTAGTCTAATTCATGTGTATTCATGAAAATATTTAGATTAAATGTGTATATAATTGTAGACATATCCTTTTACTTTTGTATAAATGAAATATTTTTTCCTTAAATAAATAACATGGATTCTCTTTTTATTGTTTATGATTTATCAAGTTCTTCACACGATCGGAAATAAGAGAAATTCGGGAAAATGATATAAAATATATATAATATGGAGTTTTTAAAACATCGTAAAAAGATAATCTTTTACAGCTTTTTCAAAATGCCGTAAAAAGATAATCATCTATGGCATTTTTAAAATGTCATAAAAAGTGATCTTTTATGGCGATTTTAAAACCTCGTAAAAGATCATTTTTTTACGACGTTTTAAAAACATCGTAAAAAATACTTTTTTATGACACTGTGAAAACGCCGTTAAAAGTGTCAAACTTTTGACGTTATCGCACTTGAAGGCATTTAAGGTGGCGTTTCAAAAACTTCATTAAAGGTCATTTATGATGTTTTGTAAACGTTGTAAAAACCCTTTTTTTAATTGTAGTGGTTGTCATTGTAGCAGCACGGGTCTACAATAATGGCACTATAGTAGCATGGATTTACTATAGCAACAACTTCTTTTTTTCTCTGAGTGATTTGAATTTAACCATAAGATTGTCAACTACTTGTCTTGAATAGGTTTGGATTTGATCACGCCGAATAATTGATGAGAAAGGCTTTAAGTTTAGAGTAGTCATGTGTCCTTGATAGTGTGGAGTCAATCTGCCTATAATGTTTAATACGAGTCAACTTTTAGCCATCGGTCATGACCAAATGTAAGGATTTTCATTTTTTAGACTTTAATAGATTAAGGAAAATGATTCTTTTTGGATCACTTGTCATGGCTATGAGTGAGTCTTTAAGGTTAGAAAAGATTATGGTTCTTTATCCTATTCCTTATTTTTTTCAACAATCTTCACATTTTTGACCTTGTAGTATTGATTCGATTGAAGCAAGAGAGACATTTGTAGAAAAGGACTTCATCAAAGTCGACCTATGTAAAGAAGTCATCATCGTTTTTATTGCCTAAAGAGACATTGGCAATAGGGGCCGCAGATGAGTGTGAAATAGAGGGCAATGTTTGATTTTTTGGGGAAGAACTTAATTATTGAAGAAACTTTCGAAGAACATGATTAACAAGGGAAGGTTCTTTTAGAATGATCGATATCAACTTTTAGCTTTTCAGTAAAATTTGATAAAAATTCTTGAAATTTTGAGGACAGTCCTTTTGAAGAGGAGGTGTTGTATATGGAACAAAATGACAATTGGGAGATGACGGTTGGGAGGAAGGAGTGGCTTCAACATTTTGAATTGAAGTAGGAGGTGTATTTGATGCAAGAACATATTGATAATTATATTTGTTCCAGCATTGTTTATATATTTATCTCTCGATGTTAGGGGGAATTAAAATGCTATCAACCATATTCCCATTTAATGATCCATGGAAGATTATGAGTAACAAACATGTAGAGAGAGACCATTTTCTTTAGAATATTGTTAAATTTAGCTTGGTATTGTATATGGAGAAGAAGCAGAGGAGATGGAAGAATAGTCTCTATTGCTCCAAATATGTCTTACTAAATTTGGAATCAAGTTAGGAAACCTGAAACAAAGGAATTGGAGAAGGTTAGGTATGTAGAATGTTTATGTTGAGAATTTTGACAGAAGAGTACATGTTCCTAGCCCATGACATAGTCAAAATAGATATCCTTGGGAGACCCTGCATATGGTTTCTATGTAGACTTAACATCTCTTTTTTCCCATTCTTGATAAGAAATAATTTTGTGAATGAACATCTTTGAGAATGCATATTCATAGGAGTTGTTGTTCCTTAAATTGTGGACAAATTCAACACTTCTAGAGTCTTTTAGAATTTGTTCATAGTATTCTCTCTTTCTGTTTGGAGCTCTAGGAATTAGATGCTCTCTTTTGGGAAGATATGTTCTTACTACACCATTAAACTCATTTGAGAGTCAATTTCCTTAAGAGGAAAGACCTCTATGACATTTTTTTTTTGAGATAGGGTGATTTTTAAATCACTATTCTGTTGGGTAAGATTGTTTTGAGAGATTTTGAGTCATTATCTTCTACTACCATCTTTAATTTAGGATGGTTGGATTGTAAGAAATTATGTCATTAAGACATTTTTCAGTATTTTCCTACAAAAATTCATATGATAGATAGTCAGGGTGACAATTATCAGGGTCTTTTTGATATTCTATTTCGAAATCAAATATATATAGTATAGCTTGTCATCTTGCAAAGATTTGTTTAGATACAAAATTTTTGACATTCTTTTGAAGAACAAATTTGAGAGAACGACAATCTTTTCATAGTAGAAATTTAAGATTAATTAAATTGGATTAGAATTTGTTGATACAATTAACAATTGCAAGGATTTCTTTCTTGATGGTGGAATACTTTACCTGAGTAGGGTTCCACTATCCTGATGTATACATGATTAGTTCTTCTTTAAAACTATTTACCTGTTAGCCTTTATTAGAAGCATTTGTCTCCACAATTTTAGGTAAGTTTGGGTTGGCTATAAAAAGGCATGGAGGGGTTTTTTCCGTTGATTTTTTTATTTGGACATCCTGAGTGTGGGCATCTGTCCATTCAGAGGGATTTTTCTTTAGTTTGGTAGCCAATAAATAACTTCTACGAGATTTTTATAATAATCAAAACAATAATTTAAACATCCTAAAAACCTTTGGACCATTGCTTTATTTGTGATTTTATCTTTTTTTTTTTTTTTTTCGGAAATTTGATTACTCTATCAATTGGGTTGATTTTCTCGGTATATTTGATGTCCAAGAAACTAGACTTGGTTTGAAAATGTTTTATTTTTTGTTGTGAAATCACATGTCCATTTTGTTTTATAAATTTAAGGAATATATAGAGATGTTTAAAGTGATGATCAAAATTCTTTGAGAATATTAGAATATCATCTATATAAATTTTTGAAAATGATGTGAATTGATTAAATATCTCATTCATAATTCTTTGAAACTTAGATGAGACATTTTAAAGCCGAAATGGAATCACCTTCCATTCATATTGTCCAAACAAAACAACAAAAGCAGTTTTTTTACCTATCTTCTTCAATCTAAAATTGCAAAAATCCTAATTTTAAGTTGAATTTTGAAAATACTTTGGCATCATATAACTAGTTTAACAAATCCCTTTAATTAGGAATATGATATTTGATCCATTTTAATACCTTATCTAGGGGAATATAACTTATAACTGTTCGAGGAACTCCTTGTTCTAGTCAGCATTTTCTACATTGAACACAACATAACTCTAAGGAGAAGAGCTTTTCCTAATTAACTTCTCTTTTAATAGTTCTTGATTTCTTCAAAACATTTAAGTCAACCTATTGTTTATCTGGATATGTTAGGCTTTTGTTGGAATATCTTTTTCATTGAAATTTTCAATGTAAGGTAAAAAGGCTTGATGTTTCTTCCTATGCCAAAATGCCGTGAAGATCGGGGAAAACTTCTTGCTCAAATTGTTTTTGAAGATTTTGAATCTTATAATAGAGTTGTTTGGATTTTATTTGAACTTCTATCCTTTTGTAGATCATGTCTTCTTTATATAGTCTATTAATTTTTCTTTCAGATTCAAGTCATGTTCTAAGAATTCTATCAGAATCAATTTTGACTTTAAGCAAAATTTGAAGATCACCCTTTTATTCTAAGATAGAAGAGATACCTTGATTGTCAATGGAGAAGGGTTTGATTTGTTGCAAGAATTGTGTACCAAGGATTAAGTCTTTTATCTATCTATCTCTCTCTCTCTCTCTCTCTCTATATATATATATATATATATATATATATATATAAAGTTGTGATTCTTTGAGATGTGGGGATAAAGTATTTTACAGGGA
>JAOXJP010200737.1:0-12073 GCA_025762735.1 Platanus orientalis
TTCAGGGGTGTCTAGACCTTGGTTCTATCCCATGTTGTAATGAAACCATCTGACTCCCTTTATAGATCTGAGTCAAATTTTGAGTGCTGACAATGTCTTACATATTTTCTATCTCCCTTTTATGTGTTTCATGTTCCTAACTTTAAACCTAATCTTGTGTCAATGACTTATCTTATAAAGTCCTTGAATTGTAGTCACTTTCTTTCCTTCTTATTGTGTCTTTTAGGACTTGGAGATGAAGCAAATGATTGGCAGATTTTGTGAGAAGTAGGCGTTGTATATGAGGGACAAGTGTTCTCATGTTGCATCTCCAGTTCAGTAGATGACTCCATCCATAGTGCTTCTTCCCCTTCCAGGGTGACTCAATTGCTTTAATGGCATTATCGACATGGTCACCCTTGTTTTACCCCATCATAAAGACTTTTTCCTTCTTTATGTGGTTTAGTAACAATTCATGTAATTCATTATGAAACTTACAAGTTTGCAATACATTGATGTTCCTTATGCTTCGAGTACTTGTAGAAGTATACCCTTAACATTCCAAAAAATAATGTTGAGCTTCATGCTAGACTTCTTGACGCTATCTGCCCCGGTGTCCACTACTCTTCTCCATTTCTTTTCTCATGCTATCATTGTTGATGGAAGATACAATATTTGCAATTCCCTTTCTTGGCTTTTGCATGATCGCCCTCTTGATCTTGCCCATCCTCACCTTGTACTTTAGCTATGGCACCTCTCCATCTCTCTAAACAGTTCTTCCACCATGTCCTCCATACCTTTAAATGAAATGCCAAGGTGTTTGTTAACCTCCATGATTTTTTTTTATTACCTAATTTGATGAGAATGCCTTTGGAGGCATCAAAATTGACATTTCATCTACTATGAATTTGTCCAGTGACATCTCTACGATCTCATTTCCCTCATCAAAGACTAATAAGATAATTCAGGTGGCCTCCCCTTTCTTGGATCCCTCACGCTTCCCCCTCTTCTCCAACTCCTCTAAGACCCTGTCCTCCTAATAAGGTCTCCGGGTCATGCTATCCTTTGTTTCTACGATCATTATTTCACAACCCATCAATTTGTCACTCACCATCCCTAAACACCTTTCGACCTTCATATGCTTAAAGAACTATTCTCTCCTCCTTAATTGTGTCACCAACATCCCTAGAGCATCTATAGCTATTCCTAGGCTAAGATATCTCCTCTAAATAATCCCCACTAAACTCAAAGGTTGGCATAACCCCTTTTCCTTTCCCCTTGACCTGATTTCGTCTAGTACTCCTACCTCAAATACCTCCTTATTTGATGATGATTCCATTGCCTCATCTTTGGCTATCTCTAATCCTAAGAATCTCCTCCCCTTTCGTTTTCTTCCTTCTTGAACTCCTTAAAGCTAAATCATCATTACCTTCTGATAAGGCCCCTTTCTAAATAATGTTTTGGACTTCATCTTGTGAGACTTATCCTGCAATGCACAATATTTCTCCCTCAAGGTAATAAATCAATCCATTGAATTGGGTTCTACTCGAATAGCCCACACATCTCATGTGTTTGTCTTGTCACAACCTAAATCCACAAGCCATTAAGTGGGCCGGTCCAGATCCATGACATACGAATGACATGCCCTGAACCCATTTCTCATAGTGGAGAGGCCAACAAGCTTGGAGTGGATCATCAACCCTCTTTCCTATTCACATCTCATTTTCCATATAGATGTATTTCTTCATCTTTTCACATCTATTTTAGTCCATTTAGAATAATAATCACAGCACAGCAAAATAAAACAACAATGGTAAACTAAAATCCTATGTAGTGGAAATAGAAATAATATCATGACTATCTAAAAGTATCTCATAACCATCCAAAATAAAAGGATCTAAACTTGCCCACACAATATATACAATCCTTGCCCACGAAGGGGCCTATCTCAAATAAACAAAGTACTATAAGTACTACATCTCCAATACATAAACTAAACTAAACTAGAATGTATTATCATTGGGCCTAAAAGCCCCCTCCATTAACTCCTCCTCATCTTAAGGCGCAATCCAACATGTACACCTACACATCTATGGGTAGTGCTAATTGGGGTAAGCTTGATAGACTTAGTGGGAGGGTATGCAATTTATACAACACAAAAAGAAAGTCAATGATAATCATAGTATCAAGTAGAAAGAATCAAGATAGACTAAGGAATCAAAATAGGAATGATGGTACATCAAGTTTACTAAATATGTATGATTACTATGATTCGACTATGCACATTTCACAAGATAACCACAAGAATATCCAAAGTAGATCAAGCTAAATTATGCATATGCTACATGCTAAGTACTATATGTACATGCCTAGTAGTATATGTGTTACATGTAAATCACAATAGTGTCTCATCACATAATATATCTAAGTGTAAATAAATCATACAAGATCTCCGATAAAGAGAATCATATAAACCATATAAGGTCTCTGATAAAGCATATTATTTATATAAACTATAAAAGGACTTTAACAAAGCATGTCATGTATAAATCATAAAAGGTCTCCGACAAAGAATCCGTCTCCCTAAGGGTGGAACACAAGCCTTCGACTGCTTACATAGAGCCCTACGAGTGAGACATACAAATCTTTGAATGCTCGCATATAGCTCTATGAGTGGGGCATACACATCTCTGAATACTTGCATATAGCTCTATGAGTGGGGCATATATATCTCTGAATGCTCGCATATCGCCCTATGAATAGGGAATCACAAGTGCTTGTATATCGTCCTACGAGTGGGGCATCATAAGTGCTTGCATATCATCTTATGAGTGAAACATCATAAGTAGTCGCATATTACCCTACGAGTGAGGCATCCACAAGTCCCATATTATCCCCCCGGATAATTGTAGTCCTCTAAAATTCTCCAAAATAAGGGTGCCAAACAAATCCATAAGTCAAAAACGTAATAAACCAAACTCATGCTTTTATAAAGTAATGTAGTCACTATATAAGTATAACATTTATAAAAGTATTTACATATTTTATCTTATGAAGAGTCTAAAGAATAAATTACTAAATCATATGAAAATAGGTTAAATGTCAATATGCAAGTAAGGGTGTTTGGCCCATAACTAGGCGCATAAGGGAGGCTCATGGATGTAAAATCATTTTATGACAATGTCCATAAAGGTTAAAAACCAAGTATCTCAAATCCTTTAAAAACTCATGTAGAAATCCCAAGTAAAGTGCCTCATGAAAATCCCTAATTAAATCATGCCAATGATATCATGCACATGCCACTAAGAGCTATCACATGATGTAAAGAGTGATGTAGTAACATGAAGAGCAATAGAATTAATACAGTCTATCATGGTTTAACATGAATCAATGAAATATACCAAAGAAAGTAATGGACTAATATAGGAAGTCAATAGGTATGACCAAGATACATAAATCATGAAGAACAAATCATATGTCATTTCATCAAATAGGTGAGGAACAAGCATTTAGGGGCTTTTAAGAGAAATCAATGGAACAAACAAAGAAGCACCAAAAGAAACTTTATTCTCCCTCCAAATGATGTAAATCTAACTCCATTAACTTTTCAACAATAGTAGAGATTACCAAACTCAAGGAAATAGAACATTAGCTCCACATGATAAACCCCAAGTTTCAAGAATGCATAGCAATAGGGTAAAGAACCTTTTCAATCATACTCACATTAAGGGATCTAGAATCCACATAAGGAAATCAACATTCTCATGGGGTTTGAATAAAGATTCACCAAAGTAAAGCTCATTCTCAACAAATCCAACTTTTTTAGAAGAGGAAAATCACGCATATAGAGCTCATAACCAATTTTCATAGAGATTAATCAATAAATCATAAAAAACATGGAGTAGAAGCACATAAACTAAGTTAGAGAAATATAAATTCATACTCATTTAGGCTAAATCTAAGAAGAAAAACACTTATTATATCATATTTCCAAAGTTGGGGGTAAAACTTATCAAAATGGGGGAAAAATCCCCATTTCTCTCCCAAGCTCTCTAACCTCTTTAAATCATCCTTTCTTAGGTGTAATCTAATATATTTTAGGGCAAAATAATGTTATATAGTAATCCTTGTACATGATTACCCTTTCTTAAAAATATTTCATGCAAAATGGGAAAGGAATCTTTTTTTTTTAATTAGGGCGTGTTGGGACCCATCCACACAATTGGGGACCGATCCCAAACACCCCTATAACACATCTCGGATATAGGCAACCGATCACGCTAAGTAACCCAGGATTTCAAGGTTTTGAAAATGACCCACAACCCATCCCAGATTTAGGTGACCTATTGTAGATACCACCAAGGATGCATCCCAAAATTTGGGGACCCATCCCGGTTTCCAGACTAGCTTTCTTAGCTTTAACCTTTGTGAGAAAGACAGTCATAACTTTCTCTAGAAAAATTAAATTCATGCACTATTTCATGCATTGGAAACTAGACTTATAAACCTTTCCAATAAGGCATGGCTCATCTTCTAATTATCTCAGGATTGGTGCAGGTTTACCCATGTAGTTACCCCAATTACACACTTGGGAAAACCTCCGAACTTGAACAATTTATGGTCCAATGTAGGTTCCATATTTCTAAGTTGATCCAAAGGATTCTTAGACTACTCTATGGTTTGTTTCAAATATGTAAAATGATAATTTTACCCTTACATATGTTAAATTATATTTTTACCCTTTAAATACAATGCGGGGTATTACACATCCACTCAACTTTCTTTGAGAATGGCCTTTGTAATAATGAGATACTAGGTTGATCCACCACTAGTCCATCTATCCTTAGCTCTCAGCCCACCATCGATGGGACCATTTGTATGGTTCCACGTATCCTTCAATACCCTAGGCGAGTTAGCTTAACCATCCTGTTATTATCCTATATTCCATGATCTTTTATCATTAGAGGGATCAAACCATATATGTACTATCTCTCAAAGCTTCCCCTCTGATCCCATTGCCTGAGAACCCCACTACTATTGGTTGGAATCTTTTGGGATCCCTTTCACCTACCTTTTCTATCTCCTTGTTGTTAGGCTAGCATCATGCTAGCAAGATCTCTAGCAGCTCTTTCTTCTAAATCATGACCCATCACAAACAATCCTTGTCTAAAATCCACATATGTTGTAGAGCTTTCGCTAGATCATGGACTTTGATTCTCGCCCATTCTATGGACTGGTTATCCTCTAACTCTGCTTCTAGAAATCCTTCATAATAGTTCCCTACCTTTTATAATGTAGGGAGACCCCATAGGTCCACTGGAATCCTAAACTCTCTAATCTAGGTACCAAACTCTACCTGTGTAATGCTCAACACTAGATCTAGGGTGCTACATGTCTAGTAAAAGCTTATATCCCTTATGCTCCTTCCCCACCTTCATGACTCTCTTATCTTCTTTAGGGGATGGGAATTTGAATAGAAAGAAGACATTAGGGATCTTATTGACTTTTAGTTCACTAGAAATCACCCATACCATCTTGCCCAAATGCAGAAATGCCGAGGGTAGGGTGTTTCTTCCACTATCCAACCTACCAAGAAAGACCAAAAGAATTTGATCTTACTCATTGAATCCTCCCTACTCACCATTATCACTTTCTTGCTCTAATGTTTCTCACCTTTGTTGCTTTCATCTAAGGTCACTCCTAGCACATAAATGTTTCCCAAAACGATTTCTTTAACAAAGCAGCCTCCCCTTTGTGAACTTCATGAACCTTACATTTGGATGCCTCAAGGCCTGCTCAAGGCTTACTTCCTTGGCTACTACTTGACCTACAAGACATATGGGAATGGAACCAGCATAGTAGTGGTATCTTTTTGGTTAAAATATGATTTTATTTGTTTTGTTCTCATCCAAATTCTTTGTTTCCATGAAAAGAGATTTGGTTTCAATCTATTCGTAGTTAGGTTTAGATCTCATTTGGACCACAACACAAAGTAACATTTTTACGGTGGACAATTTAAGCAAGAGAGCATTTGATGCAGCCTAAAGAAGAATAATACTTGGATGGAGTCACTTTGGAGCATAATGGGAAAAATAGAACCTTAAATCTCTTGAGTTAGTAAATCTAACCATGGGTCCAATTCTCTTATGTTGATGTTTGGTACAAATGAACCAATCTTAATGGTTTGACCCATGAGAAGCCCTTAGTGGAGTTTGGTGGGGTCATTTAGTGATGTCTATTTTTTTGTTATCTTTTCTATTTTTTCTCAATTAGTTTCTGTTGCATTAAGGCCCACTATATTTCCACAACCAAGGCTATGAGGCTAGAGCTAAGCCTATTTCTTAACACTAGAGAATGCAAAGCTATAACCAAAAGAAGTTGGCCCTGTTCCTAGGATTGCAAAAGACAAAAGGAAAGTTGCAATTATAGGAAGTAAGAAATATTTGAGGGAGAGCCACAAGAGATGGAGCTCTTAGGCTGAAAAATCAGCCAAAATTACACCCACATAGATGGTCTTGTTACACCAAAGAGAAACCATCAAAAAGAGATTCTTTTACAATATAGTCAAAGTCCTTTTACATAGAATAAGGATTCCCCTGATATAGACTGTGAGGATGATGCCTACCTTTCTCTTCTTAAAAAACAAGAGCACTAAATGCAACTCAAAAAATGATAATCAATCTACTTCCTTTTCAAGTGTTAAATGCTTGCACCAAAAATGATAAACAAAGTA
The DNA here is from genome assembly GCA_025762735.1 of Platanus orientalis. NCBI lineage: Eukaryota > Viridiplantae > Streptophyta > Magnoliopsida > Proteales > Platanaceae > Platanus > Platanus orientalis. Next base: position 6,713 of record JAOXJP010200737.1, read on the forward strand.
TCTTTCCCATAAAACTTAAAAAATAAAGAAAGATAAATAAAGTCATTCCCTATATAGCCAACTCCATATTCAAACTACCCATTAAACTATCATATTTTCCAAGACAAGTAAGAAAATTTAGAGAAACAATAAAACTAATCTTATCTATGACTCTGCCAAACTCCACTAAGGTATGCATGGGTCAACCCAAAAACAAAATCATTCAGCCAACCTCATGCTTAACCCATGGCTGGACCACTATCTCATGCCCAAAGCTTGGGTTTCTTCAACCTATCCAGCCACTCCATGAAGCTCAATGCAGCCTAGCCTACATCAGCCACTCCAAGTGGAAAAGAACTTGCCATCAAGTTCAAATTAGTGTCATCTTCAAATTAATGAGTAGCCAAAATAGGGAGTGAGATGTTTGACATTGAAAACATCTAATGTAGAAACATTACTAGGAAGATTCAACCTATATGCAGTGTCATTTAACTTTTCAAAACTTTACAAGGAGCCACTTTTATTGCACTTGTTATATTCCCCAACCTAATAGCAATCCTTAGTAAGAACAACCCATACAAAATCTCCATAAAAAACAACCTTCCTCTAGTGTTTTTCAGTTGCTACCTTGTACTTGGGATTATTAGTCTCAATTTGTTTTCTCACTTGCTCATGAATAAATTGAATATTTTCCACCAAGTTTTTAGCTTTGTTGCTAACTCTTCCTATTTTAGGAATGAAAATCAAGTCCAATGCATTGTGTGGGTTTCTTCCATAAAACATCAAAAGGACTATACTAAGTTGTACAATTTTTTGGATTTGTTAAAAGTAAATTATGCTTGCGACAAAGCTGATCCCAAATCTTCACATTATGTTCCACCAAGCTTCAAATTAAATTTCCTAGTCCTATTGGTCACCTCTATTTGTCCATTAGTTAATGGGTGATAAGTTGTATTAAAATACAACTCAATCACCAACTTTTTTCATAATGGTTTCCAAAAATGGGTAATGAACTTTCTGTCTAGTTTAGAATTGATATATTGAGGAATGCCATGCAATTGCACAATCTCTTTAAAGTAAAGATTTGCAATTTTACAGGTATCTATGGTCTTCCTACAAAATGAGTCATTTTGGAGAATCTATTCACTACAACAAATATTGAATCCCCACCCCTTTGTTTCATGGAAATGCAAGAATGAAATCCATGTTAACATCTGTCCATGGTATTTTTGGAATTGGTAATGGAGTAAATACAATGGCATTAGTAGATCCTCCCTTTGACATTTGGCATGTGTATCATCTTTATATCTAGTCATGTTTTATTTCAACTGGGGCCAAAAGTAGCTTATCTCAAGTAAAGTTCAAGTCTTGTCTCAACCAAAGTATCATTCACCATGCAACTTTTTAATGAATTCTCCCTTAGAGAATAGTCAAGTTTACAAAGATGAGTCTCCTTGGAGAAGCAACGCTTCATGAAAAAATTTATCATTTATTTTGTTTGCAAAAACTTCTCATACAATGGCTCCAAAGAAAACATCTTCATTTATATCTTTATAAATATCAAACTCAATCACTTGTAAGTGCATTGCAGTAACCAAAGTTGACATCTACTCAAAGCATCGGCAACTTTTTCTTGTTGGATTTATTGTGCATCAAAATGAACATAAACTCTCTCAACTAACTTTTCCACTTGCCATGTCACCTACTCAAGCCCTGTTGTCTATTCAAACCTTCATGATCAGAATACAACACAAATTCCATCTGGATGAGATAATGTCTCCAATGTCTCAATGTTTGAATAATGTCATAAAACTCAATATCATAAATAGAATATCAAAAACTTGCTCCATTGACTTTCTCACTGAAGAATACCACTAATCTACCTTATTGACTCAATACTGCACTAATGCCAACTCATGATGCATCACAATCAATCTCAAAGGGTGCATTAAACGACCATTTGATGGACTAAAAGCTTTCCTCTGCTTTATTAGACTACTAAAAAACATCTTTATTTATGCAATCTATGATGGGATTGACAATGGTATTGAAATTCCAATGAACCTATGATAGAAGGTTGATAAACCATGAAAGCTTCATATATCATGCACACTGTGTGATGTCAACCAGTCAATAATAGCCTTCACTTTGGACTGGTGTACTTGAACTCCTTCTATAGATACTTAATAGTCGAAGAATATCACATGGTTATTCATGAAGAGTGCTTGATTTGCATACTCATACTTATTTCAAAAAGTAGTGAAAATTTCTTGAAGTTGTTATTTGTGCAGGTAAAGTGTTGATCTGTAGACCAAAAAATCATCAAAATTAACAACCACAAACTGTCCAATAAATGGCTTTGCAAGTGATTCATCATTCGTATGAAATTTCTTGGCATTTGAAAAACCAAATGGCATAACTAACCATTCATATAATACTTCCTAATTCTTGAATGTTGTATTCCATTCATCTTCTTCGCAAATTCAGATTTGATGATACCCACTCTTCATAATTATCTTTGATAAGACTTTAATAGCTGTTAGCTGGTCCAACATGTAATCCATCCATCATTGAATATGAAAGTGATGTTTTATAGTAATTTGTAATGGTCCTACTGTCCATACACATTAGCCATGACTCATCTTTCTTTGGTATTAACAATGCTAGCACTGTACAGGGACTCATGACCTCCCTTATGCGATCCATTTCCAACACTTGTCGACTTGCCTACTCACTTCTTGTGCTCCTTATGACTCATTTTATAATGAGCTTTGTTTGGTATTCTCAATCCTAGAACCAGGTCAAGTTGGTGTTGCATATCTCTCATTGGAGGCAAGTCTAGAGGTATGGTTATTGGCATCATCTTCAAACCTGAGAATCGGTTGAACTTCTCCATGTGTAGCTTCAATGAGAAACTCACTCCAAACCACTAATGCATAAAACACCTTACTTTCAACCACTTCTTTCTCAAACTTAATAATGGAAAAACAATTACTACCTTCCCCTTGTTTAGGCTTGGGTTTGTTTTCTTCCTTTGTTGGGGACTGATAATCTTCTTGTTATCCTTCCAAAAGGTTTAGGTATTTTTTAATCCACCATGAAGTACTTTATGGTCATATTTCCATGGCATTCCTAACAAAATATGGCATACATCCATTATTATTATGTCACACATGATCATGTCAAAGCATCGATTTGTCAATAGAAATTAAAATTTGGCAACGCTAGCTTGCTAACTGTTACTTCATTTCCTTTTTTTCACCCAATCAAATTTGTAAAGGTTTAGATGTTTTCCACTTTTAATTTATTTAAAACTTGTTTAGAAACCATATTCTCTTAATTGCCTCTATCAATGATGACATTGCACATTAGGGCATTAAAAGTGCATATGGTGTGGAAGATATTGATGTGTAACTAATCTCCTTCTATTCTTGCCTTTGAGTGAGGAGATTCTTCTTGATTACAAGTGATACTTTCGCATCACCTTATATAATGGCATCATCCTCTTCCCCTCCAATTTCTCTTCTTGCACCTTTTATTCATTATCTTCTTTGATTAAAAGTTGTTTTTCTTCCTGGCTAGCATTCTTACAGCATTCGATAGACTGATACCTTGTTTCACCACATCTGAATCAATTAATAGTCCTATTGTGTTGTAAATTTTCCCATTGTACAGTAGTGTTTGGATCGCCTATAGGTGCTATATGACCTTTTCTGAGGTCCTTGGAATGATGCATGATTTTGGGTTGTAACAGTACTTTGTGCTCCTTTATTTCTTCAAGTATTTGTTCATTCTTATTCTTAAGAAAATCCATCATGTGTACCACCCATTCTAGGTTGTTTTTCAACAACCAAAAATCCTTGAAAGGCCTCCAAAAGAATTAACAAAGTGTAAACGTTGAGTACATCCTGAATGAATTTCTTCAAACCCCTAATATAACAATCCACTCTTTGTTCTTCATTTTTAATCATATAAGTCCTAAATAAATTGGTAAGGTTCTATAAGGCCTCCAACAGATTTATTTCTTTGATGAAGATTTTTTAATTTTAATGCTTTGTTGAGTTTCGTTTAAGGGCTGAGAAAATTTCCTTATCATTTTCTTTATTTTCCTTAATTGATGACACGTGATTTTCCCTTTTGTTGGAATGCCAACAAAAGTTGGTCCCATCATGTGGATGCTCATCATCTTAGCCTTAAAGCTATTAATTTCACATTTTCTCATTAAGAATATTTTTAAAGTCTAATTTCATTCAATTTTAAAAAGTTAATCAATGAATTCTTTGGTTTGTACTCTACGATTAAATTCAGGTATTTCAATTTTAAATTTGTCATCTTATTTACGTTATTTTTATCTTCTATTTTCCCTCATAGCTGGGTCTCGAATTAAAGCACAATCATGAAAATATTTTGTAAACAATTCCTCTGACCCATCATCATCGCCATTAAGGTTAGGATTTCTATTTTCATAAGGCACTTGGAAAGCATCTCAAATTGCCTCTGAAGTTTTTCTATTTCCTCATGTCGATTTGCAACAATGGTATCTTCTACCGATTATGTAGAGCCATGAATGGAAGGGAGACAATAACTAAGATTTGATGCCAAATTACATAGTTGGACCATTGTATATGTGGAACCAAGGTTATGAGGTTAGAGCTAATATGTTTTCATAGTAGTAGAGAAGGTAAGCTCATGACTAAAAACAATTGAGCCCAATCCTAAGCTTGTAAAAGACAAAAGAAACTCACAGCAATAGGGAGAGAAATAATTGAAGGAGCTAAGGAAATGGAGCTCTTAGGCCAAAAATTCAGCCAAGAACATAGTCATTTAGGTGGTCTTCTTGCACCAGAGAGAAATTATCCAAAATCCTTTTACATAGAATAAGGTTACCCCATGTATAGACCATGAGGACATCCATACTTCTCCACAAAAAAAAAAGCACTAAATGAACCTCAAAAAATGACAAAAAATCCACTTCCCATGCCAAGCATTAAATACTTGTAAGAAAAAAATGATAAACAAAGTATCTTTCCCATAAATCTTATTAGAAAAAGATTAATGAAGCCATTTCCCATAGAGCCAATTCCATATTCAAACTACCCATTAAACTATCCTACTTTCTAAGACAACTAAAATAGGAAATCTAGAAAAACAATAAAATTATAAATTTATTTATGACTAGTAAGATATGTATGAGTCGACCTAAGAACTAGATTATTGGGCCAAACTTATGCTCAACCCACGGCTGGACCACCTTCTCATGACCAAAGCTTGGGTGGTTCAACCTAGGGATGCACATGAGCCAGATTCGATGTGGATATTAGTATATCCGAATCTGGCTCATATATATATATATATATATATATATTTGAATCCGATTATTAT
>JAOXJP010200748.1:0-12073 GCA_025762735.1 Platanus orientalis
AAAACATGTATGAATGAGAGAAGCCTCCCTAACAAGGCGGGTATTTGGGGTGCCTAATACCTTCCCCAAATGCAACTAAACAACTTATCCTTTATCTCAGGAAAGTAAACCAGTATTAGGAGTTAAACCCCTAGACCTTCGGGTCTAGACTTCTCCTCTTCCTGGAAGAAGAGAATCGACGTCCAACTCTGTCGGTTAACCCCAAGTTGGTGGTGACTTCCAGAAAAGCCTAACCCTCTTGTAAAAGGGTTAGCAACCTTTCACGCATTGGCTTCGTGCGCCGAAGATTGGGCCTGGAAACCACGGACCGGCGGGGGAATCTGAACCCCTCCCGAACGCCGATGTTCACAGTCCCAATGCTTCACAAAGAGTATATATGGTCTAACAGACACTGCTTGTACCCACATTTTTCCATAGCATGTCGAAACCTTTCAAACCATGTTCTTGGAGACTACTTAAGGCCTTACAAGACTTTTTTTTTAGTTTTCATACTTTCCCTTTAGCAGCTGAATGCACAAATCTAGGAGGAGGTTGCATGTACACTTTTTCAAGATCTCCATGAAAGAAGTCTTTACATCAAACTAGAACAAAGGCCATCCTTGGTTAATGGTAAGGGAAATAAGAACTCTCATAGAGTTCATCTTTGCTATTGGAGTAAAGATATCATGATAGTAAATGTCGTATGTCTGAGTGTATCTTTTGGCTACAAGACATGCCTTATAACTTTCCATTAAGCCATCGGATATGCGTTTCATAGTAAACATCTTTTTCCCCTTAGGGAGGTTTACCATTTTCCAAGTATGATTCTTTTCAAGAGCTTTCATTTCTTCCTCCATTGTAGCCTCCTAGGTAGGTTGAGAAAGTTCCTTTGATATATTGCGAGGAATATGCACAAAATAAAGCAAAGACAAAGTCATGAAACAAAGGAGACAAGGAATTATAGGAAACGACACCACATAAAAGATGTTCAGTACAAGCTTTTCAACCTTTTCTAAGAGCATTAGGAATAGTAGAATCATCAAGGGAAATTGAAGGATTACTTGTTCTAGGAGGATCTAAAGAGGATTCATGGTGAGGAACATAAGCAGATTTCTTTGTTTCAAACATCTTACTTTCTTTCATACACCTTTAACTTCTTTCCTTTTGCACTCACCCCTTCTCTACTAGCACCATTTTTAGTATTCTTATAGTGACCATCATTAAAACAATAAGAATAAATAGATAATGGTAAAGTTGATGTGGTGGCATTAATATGGCTTGAGAAGTTCCAACATTTGTGAAAGCCCAAGATCAAGAACAAAGGATGCAAGAAGAAGACATAGTGTTGTCCACAAGATTTTCTCTTTATTTTTCTGCTTTAGGAATTATTTTAATTGTTTTCTTTCTATTTTAGGAAGGTTTTAGTAATGAGATTGATGTAATAAGGCCATATGAGCTATGGAGAGAGGTAAAAATTAATTGAGAATAGTTTATGACTGTTTTTATGATTTTTTAAGAAATTTTCTGGGTTTTCTGGGGTTGACGGTATATAGGAGGGGTATTTTGGTCCAATTCTGAATTTTTTATTATAAATATGTCACAAAGACCTTATGTACGATCAGTTGATTGAATATAAAAGGCTTTTTTTGAAGATTGGAGCAGCTAGTGGAGTGTCTCTCTCTCTCCCAACAAGGTTCAATATGTCAGTGTAAGTGGAAATATCGGTCAGGTCAAAATAAGACATATATCGGAAATGTTGGAAATATCGAAAAAAAATATTGTAAAAATTGTGGAAACTTAAGAAGCATATTCTAATCTAACAACATATGCACAAGGAAATAAATAGATTCATTAGGAATGATAGCTTATTTTAGTACACTGGTATTTTAATATTCTTTAAAAATACACATGCATACATAATGGTTGACAAAAATATTATAATCTAACTGTATAAGAATATGGAAACAAGTAGATTTTCTTTCTTTTCTTTTTTCTTATCTTCTACTTCTTCTTCTCCTTCCTTTTACTCTTTTTGAAATTTATCGTTTTTCATATAATTTTTTATCATAACAATACAATTTCGATATTAGACAATAATACACTAAGAAAGGGGAGTATTTGCTCAACACATTGACATCGTACATCATGTTGACCAAAAAATGAATTTTTATAATGTACTTAATGTTTCATGTTGGTATATGAATATGTCGTGTCTGTCCTGGTAGACATGGATATATGTCGGAAGATATTTAAGATATTTGATACCATGAGCCTGATCTCAAGACCTCAATCTACTGTTGTGATGTGGACTTCCACTTGCTGATCCTCACATTTCACAGTATCTTTGTAATGTCATTTAAAAGGCTGGACTGTTTTTATCGTTGTTGCCATAGTCCAATGATCAGATCTGTCCTATTTGTAGGATTGGGTTAATTGTCGAAATCTCAGAGATTTTTTGTCCCAACCCTTGAAATATTTCTGTACCCCAGTTTTCTTTCTCAGTCATTTGTTGACCAGCAACCTGTTAGTGTGTGTTTTACAGCATGGAACCTTATTAGTTCTTTGAGTCTTGTCCTAATCTGTTAATGGTCAGCATATAATTGAATCCGGACTCTAATTGGGATTATTTTATTAGTTCTTGAACTGATGCATTGTAATAAACTTTGGACCATCATTAAATCCCAATCTGAACTTAAACAAACCGGTTGATAAGAGTAGGAATCCTGATTATATTGGTCATTATTTTGAGTAATCCGACGTGATCTCTTCATTCTTTTGTAACTTGCATGCATATTTCTTCTATTCTCTACAAACCACACGCATCCGGCATCACATAGCCTACGGATGAACCCAAGCCCCTTCTATTCTCTATTTTCCCATTGAGAAATCCTGTATACCCTGTTACAAGCCTGAAAACCCTTCCACAGACCTTGCCTTACACTTCCCTCTACTATTCGCATTACTAACTCTAAATCCCCGTACACCATACCTGCATTTACCCTTCCTTAGAATCTCATTCTGTTTTCTACCCAGAAACTGCTCTTTTGCATAACTAATTTCCTGTGGCTCTTGAATCTGGAGGAGTTATTCGAGTAGCAAATCAGAAAAGTGTATAGCCTTGATCTATCACTTGTGGCAGCAGGATTCTTAAAGTTTCTGGTTTTTTGAGTGACTGATACTGGATTCTACCCTGCGTTAAGTTTGTGGCAGCATCTGTTTGAAGCTCTTTGACTGATGGGTTGGTCAGAATTGAAAATCTTCCCTTGATACAGCTTGCGGCAGTAGTGACATGGAATTCTGATTGAAAGCAAGGTATATTCACACCACTGACACTGAAGGAATTGATTTAATATGAGGGAAACCCTGCTGTTAAAGGTATTCCAGATTTTCACTTTAAATCCTTGCCACTATTCTGTTTTCTGGCTTATATCCAGTAACCACCAGCAGCTTTATCTGAGGACTTGTTTAAGTCTGAACCTGATTTGATTACACTCTGTGTTTATGCTCCAGAAGTCGGCCCTTGAATCTGATTCAAGTTCACCTATCTCGAGTACCATGTTAAACCTGTAACAGCCTGTCTACTTCCACTGTTTTAGTCTTAGCCAACCTAATCCCTTCCTAAGTCTAGACCCACGAGTACCTTTTACAATCCATGTTTGTCCCTTGCTGTCTCACACTTGGAATAGAATCTGTTTAGCCCAGTATATCCCAAGTTTGGTCCAACCTGTTGTCCTTAACTTTTCCCTATACCTGCACCCTAACAGTCCTTGTTTGGACCTGTCACAATCCTCTATTCTCTGCCTTACAGCTATCCAAAACAGCTAGTGCTTAATCAGTACCAGGCTCATCACAACCCAACTTGCTACCATGCTGTTTTACATTAAAACAGAACCTATAATTGCTTTGTAGTTTTCTGTTTGGCCTACCCAAGAGCCTTAATACACCTTCTGGTCTTCAACAGTGCCTTGCTTTAGTTCTTTGCTTAGAATCTTTGGTGGTGCTGCATCATTCTTATGATCAGTTCTTGATAGTTTAAGTTCTGTTCTCACTTCTGCAACACATCCTTGGGTCCATAGACTGCTGGATAAACAGCCCTAGGCTGTCCTACACCTAACTTTGGTATCAGAGCTATCATCCTGCACCAATCTTTCTTTTCTTTTCTTTTTTTTTTTTTTTTTGAATGATACTGGAAGACCTAATCAAGGGTGCGTTGAAATCATAAGAGCAGTGGCTGAATTTGATCTAATGCCTTTTTTTTTTTTTTTCCTACTATTTATCTGTTTAATTTGTTGAAATTTGATCCATATATATACATGCAAATACCCTAACTTAAATTCATACATTTCCTTGTGTAAACCTTGGTTATTTAGTTGAATTAATTGTCAAGTTGTTAGTTGAACTATTGAGAAATCAAGTCTGAGAAGAACTAAAAACTGGTGTGATAGTTTTTTGGGCACCAAAGCTGAAAGTCCATTGAGAGGAGTTAATGTCCAAGTCTTCAAGAAGTGCTTGATGCAATGTGCTTGAAAGAATGTTTTATCTTATATCAATTAGGTCTGAGATGGTTGTAGAGGCATGAGTTTTAAATGTGTTTATTATTATTATTATTATAATTCTTAAAATTTTGGGAACTGGTTTAGCCTTCTGCTAGGAAGATGTTTAAAGAGAAAAACTGGGAATTCACATCTGATTTTTCTGTTTTCTGCTTTTGGATGTTCTATATACTGGATTTTCAGCATCACTGCCGCAGATGTGGGGGCTTGTTCTGCAACAGCTGTACCCAGCAGAGAATGGTTTTACGTGGGCAAGGTGACTCGCCAGTTCGGATATGTGATCCCTGTAAAAAACTTGAGGAGGCTGCTCGTTTCGAGATGCGACATGGACACAAGAGTAGAGCTGGAAGAGGTCTGTTTTAATAAGGGCATGTTGAAGAATAACACCTTTATTTCAATGCTTTGGATATTTTTATTTTCACTAATGCTCTCCTTGATTGAAGAACAGGTGCTCCTGTTCATTTTATCTTTGACATTCTAGCTCATAATTGGAGTGCTGAAATTATGGTTACTTTGGTGCTATTTTTTTTCTTACTTTTTTCCCCTTAGAAAACTAATTTGCGTGTTGTCTTCTGGATGAAGAATATTCACACAATGACATTTAATCCATGTGTTGAATCTGTCCATGCTACGAAGCTTCTATTGGTTACACTTTTTTTTATTAAATAAACATTTAAAAACTTTTGGGAGATACTGATCACTGAACTTATGCTCCAAAATACCTATTACTCTATTCTTAGAATACACAACCTTTAGCCATGCAATAGTATCAAATAAAAATCAAAGCTATGCAGTCTCATTCCATATGGAATACCACTCTATTCCATCAAAGTTGTTAGAAATGGAAACCCAATATAAAAGAAGCATATACTAGCATGAAGGCGGTCTTCTGATGAACCTATCTTCAAAAATTCTTTTGTTCCTCTCTTTCCATGTTCCCCAACAAATAGCCCCAAGTGAAAATTGCCAAATGACTTTAGGTATATCATCCAAGTCCCTTATCCACCACCCAGAGATAAGATCTATTTTTAAGATTACAGAGTATGAACTCATGTTTTTTAATGTTGGTCTTGATGGAATCATGGTTATAATAGTTGGAGGTAGGTCAAGAATTGGGAGTGAAATTAGGAACTTTAAGGCAAGGATGGAGGGAGTTCTTATCGCGTTTTTGGCTCCCATTGGCTGTTCCGGAGTCAATAGAAGCCCTCTTGAGTGTTTGGTTCAGCAATAGTACGGGCTTTTGTCTCCAAAGGGTGTCATCCTGTGGAAGTGCATCCCTCATATTGTGTGTTGGAGCCTATGGTCTGAGCGAAACTCTCATATCTTTGAAGGAAAGGAGGTGACTTCCAGGCAGCTGAAGGAAAGGGCTATAAGTCTGCTGGTTTCTTGGACCTCTCACCTCCCTGAGTTTTCTGGACGTAATTTTTCTGTTTGGGCCTTTGAGTGGGAGTGGGGGCAGGGGGCTTGTACTTCTCGTGCTTGCTCTTCCTTAATAAAAATTTTATATCAGAAAAAAAAAAAGAAGGCAGTGATGGTTCTCTAGGTGTGGGATTCTGCTAGTTAGTGATTGCATGATGTGGGTTTTATTACTCTAGTTCCTTCTTCTAATTAGAATAAAGGTTTTAAACTTCACTCCCCATGGAATAGGAATTAGCTTGTAGAGGTTTATGGAAGTCCATGGGAACATTGTAAAAATTATAGGAACCATATAAATATTTTGAAAATGATGAAAATCTTGGTTAAAACTTAAGGAATTGATAGAATAAGAACCAATACACACCTTGGAATCATTTTATAAGCAAGAAAATGATTTATAATGGTTTTAAGAGATCAAGACCTTGTGATATAAGTGTTGCACATGTTTGGAAATACTACTGTTAATTCTACACATAAATAATAGGTATATAGCCATTGCCATTAAGTAATATGGCCCTTTAAAAAAAGTACAGCCTTTTAAAAGAAAAGCATTACATAATAAAGCAATACATCCACATGGAGTTACAATCTAACGTGGAGATTCACTTTCACTGCACTACTATCTTCCATTGGGCAAGACGGGCAGTCCCGAGCATAGGGTATCCACAGGCCAAATGTTGGTTTGATATTTTACTTCCTCATATCTTTTTCCCATTGTACTTACAATTGTCCTACATGGATAACCTTTAGGTAGTTGTCTATGCTTCCTTTCATTGTTATCATGTTTCCCTTTTTGGCAGCATGTTATTCCTAAGAAATAAAGGTTCTTAAGGATATTTTGACCCTAATTTAGGAAATAATAAAGACAACTTCACTTTTTTTGTGTGTATAAAGGCACACCAAGGAATTGTATAAAACCAAACCACAAATCCATAACTTCCAGACTATATAAGTAATACATAATGAAAGGTCTCTCATGCATAATAGGAATACGAAAGAGTACATCAAGCAGTCTCTACAGCTTGAAACCATCATCCCCACCCTATCTCAATACCACACAGTATTACAGGGTGACCCAAATTCTTCATCCCTATCTCTATACATGTGTTGACGATGCATTTACTAGTGAAGCTTATTCTTTAGGTAATGACATTACTAATGCCATATCATTTACCACACTTGACAATCCTTGACAAATTGATTATGAACGTACTCGTCAACATCCATTAGTATCCTCTATCATGGATACAACACTTGTGTTTGAGGTTAAGGATCATTAGTACCATATGAAAATGTAAATTTTTCTTCATATTGTCGGTCTCCACCTCCATACTGATATCAACCATAAAATGAATTGCTGTCCATAAAGATCAAAATTTAGGTAGTTAGACCAAGATGACCAATAGTAGGTACTTAACCTGTTGTATAACCTTCGATAGGGTATCCGTAACCATATAAAGTGGTTGAATTATTAATACCCAATCAGTTAAACTACCAATGCCATTGCCATGCTAAAGTGTTTCTGCCAAACTATCAGCACCATAGCTTTGATGAGAATGACCCTCTACCATGTTTTCTTCCTCCTCCACTGGCCAATTCCTCCATCACCGATATGTTTGATGTGACTGTCTATCGTGGACTGTGGTTGTTGTCCTAGGTAGGGTAATCAACTTCCTGTTCCCCTGTAATCATCTAAGGGGTCTTTGACTTTCTTCACATTGCGCCTGTCATTATCTCCATTTCCACCCCTACTCTTCATTGGCATTGCTGCATCTGAGGGTGACTCTGTGAACTAATCATCATCATCATCAACTCCTGCCTGTATTGCGTTTGTGTAGTCATGAAAGCATCGACATCTACTCCCATTTCACTTGCAATAAGGGAATGTGGTTTTCCACTTTGTCTCAGTCAACACTGGCTTTCCAACCACTTATATGGTTGGTCTTACTCACCCTCATTGCAGAAGATGTCAATCAATTGGCTCAGTATAGTCCTTGTTCCAACTCACATTTTTCATCCTGAACCCCACATTGTATTGGGCGAGTAGAAGTCTTTGCAAGTTTTGTAGCCAAGTCTATTCTACCGCTTTGACTGAATCAGAGAGAGTTATGTAGATTTCTTGTAAACAGAGAAGATGTTGTTTAAGATAACAATATCATGGCAATCTTCCCAAGGTTAGGGGCATCTGTCACACACAGCACCCACCATTCAGCTATAATATTTGAATTTGATAACTTAGTAACTATTATTGTTCATATAATGATTTAAGTCCCACTTACAGATGTATTCTTTCTCTCTCTTTTTTTTTTTTTGAGAGAGAGATAATTATTATTGTTCAGTTTTTTAGATGATTACAGGTGGATTGTCTCATTCATCTGCAACAAATGCTTGACCAAATGATAAAATGGCATTCTTATACCTACTCAACTTGTAATCATCTTATTAATGATAAATTGTGATATATCCTCGAAAATGGTGAGTAATTTGCCATTATTCCATCTTAGCACTCATTTCTCTAAGAGCCTCGGACATTGCTTCTCCAATCAGTTCAAAACTTGTGTCCATATCCTCTAAATCTTGAGTGAATCAATCATAGCACCATTATTTGCTTATATTATTATTTGGTATTTAAATTAAAAGTTGAAATTCAACCATAATTTATTAAATAAGTCTTTAAATCTTATCAGGTGAAAAAAAGAAAATTTACTATATCAAAATTTCAATCTTATCAGCCTCATGGAGGGGGTGAAGGAGCATATTCGTCCATCTTTGGTAGCTAATCTTATGATAGCCTATAAAGGAACAAGTATTAGTTGAAGAAGGGGAAGTTGTTTAATCACTTTATTCATCAATTTAATGGCTTCATACACATTGCCCATTGTAGGTTTTTGTGTCCATCATCTTCAGCACCTTCACAATTGAGTCTAATAATTTTGACCACAAGCTGATATTTGTCCCAAATCGAAGGTCTATATACAATCTCTTCATCTCTTCTACTGGATTGTTACTTTTGCTGTAATCAAACCGTTCTTCGCAACAAAATCATAGCCTTTAACCCAACCTTCTTTTGTAAGATGCTCTGAAGGATGACATGCTTGGTAATGAACCATGTCAGCATTGATGAACCAAATTGCTTCCACGCTTTATCAAGAATAATGCATATAAATGGTTTTATGTAAAGTCAGTTATGACCTTACCAATTTTACTACTTTTTTCACGTCTTCTCTTTCCATGGTCTTTGAGCATAAGTCTATGCAATGAGTTGCACATAGGATCCAGAAAATGTTCATACTTTTTTTTAATGATTAGAAAATGTTGTACTTCAAGGACTTCATGTTTTTTTCTCCTGCTTTTTAAAAGTAGCTCCTGTTGTCCATTTCAGCATGCTTAACATTCTTCATCTCACCTTGTTAATCAATTCAATGAGCTACTTGTAGACGTACTTGGAATCTTTGATAATATCAGATGCCTCAATAGACTTTAACAATGTCGTATTGTCATTGTAGTAAACAATGATGTTGACAATGACTATTTGAGGGACCAATTCAGTTATCACACATTACTGTCACAGCATACTCTGTGCCTCTGGGTACTTTCTCAGTACCCCTGTGTAGTCCACTTTTTTTTCTTTTCTCTTGGTCCAAATACTGCATCATGATATCATATGGAATGGGCCTCTTCACACTCAATCTGGCTTTGGCACACTCCTTTATCATATTTTGGAGTATAGACATAAGGCCTCTTTATTGCATGAGTAGTAATGCTATTGAAAAAGAAATATTTTGCACATGCTATACTAACAGTGTTCATCACATTCCCATGCATCTCCTTCAATCTCGTTTGTTTTGAATCTTGGGTTTGATACATTAAGGAATCCATGAGGATCTCTTCTTCCCTCAAGTTGTGCATGCTTGTTATCTCAGTATGCTCACCACCTCCCTTTGACTTCTCACCATTGGAAGTCCCCGCCTCTCCACCTCCGTCAAATTACCACCACCTTCCTTGTTCACACTGGAGTCGAAGTTTGGCTAGGAGTTCCATCTTTTTTATTTGATCTACCTTCAACTCACTTGTAATGAATGCATGAATTGCAAGTCTTTGTTGCATTCTCTTCTTTGTCTCACCATCAAACAGATAGTTAATACCGTCATCATCATCATCATTGATTTGAACACAATCATCCTCCTAATGGGTCTTCTTTATCACTGCCTCTCAAAATTATTCTTTCTTTCCCTCGTCTCTCTAAAAAATTGCCCCTTAGAAGCTTTTGTGTTTCTTTTCTTACTTCCCTTGGACAATTTGGTGCACTGTGCACCACTACCATAATTATTGTAAGGTGTTGCTTCAATTGTGAAACACCACCATTGCTTATGTGTTATAGTATTTGCATATGAACTTATGCCTGTTATCTTTGATAGGTTGCCCATGTTGGCAACCAACATCATCTTCAGCTTGGCATGGTATATCGAATCATCAATAATTTTGATGAACAAAATTTACACTTCATAAATAAATTAAATGAAAATGCTGTAAGATATACGAAACATCTAAGTTATATATATATATATTTATGGTTATATTGTTTTTTTTTTCAGGGTGGGGGGATGGAGAGATAAGGCAAAGCTTTATTAAAAACAAAGAAAGAGGCTACAAGGCAAAGCTTTTACATATAAGTTAAGGCAAATGATCAGCTCAAGCAAATTTATCTACTTCAAGCTACTGCATGAACACAAAAAGACAAAATACCTATGAAAAGACAAAAAAACTGCTCACAAAAAGACTTTCTTTTTTTTTTCTTGTGTGTTCATGCATTAGCTTGCAGTAGGCAAATTTTCTTGAGCTGAACATTTTCCATAAGTTAAATACTAGCGAATGAACCCGTGCAAACACGGGTAAGTAATTTAGTTTCAATCTTACTTAAGGAAAATAATTAAAATACAAAAGATAGTGTGAAAATATTAATTCACTAAACTTATGGAAGAGAGATTTTAGAAAAGGAGTTATAGGAGTAAGGGAGGTGGGACGTTGAGAGATAGAAGATTTTTTTTATGGAAACAAATGTAGAAATATTAAGAAAAAAATTATAGGGGAGTGAAAGAAGTGGGGGATAAGAGAGTTATTTTTTAGATGGAAACAAATGAAGGAGGTATCTTAGGAAATGAGTTATAGAAAAAGTGAGAGAGATGGGAGAGATTTAGGAGAGAATATATGATGAATGGAGTATTGGGATGTGTAAGAAGGATATGAGAAGGAAATATTAAGGAGAAATTTTAGGTAAAAGAGAGATTTTAGGAGAGAATCTAGAAGGATAAAATAGTGAAACGTGGAGGTATATATGGTAGTTTCACACATGTGTTGGAATAGAAACTGTGTGAATAAAAGCAATTGGTTTGTCCACGTCTGCACCAGTTGCTTTAATATATAATATAGTTTGGTGTCCACATTGGGACATGTACCTTTCTTTCTCTCTCTTCTCTCTCTCTCTCCTACGTTGCTTTCTTTTCCTTGCTCCACAAGTTCCACTCTCTTTCTTTCTTTATTTCTTTCTTGATTCTTGTTTCTTGAATAGTGTTCTTGCTTGTTAATTTCTTGAGTTAAATCTATAAATATTGATTCTTAAATTAAAGAATCACTAAAAACTACCAAGAAACATCAAGATTCTTCCAAGATTTGTTCTTGATTGTTTCTTTCTTTTTGATTGTAAAACATGAAAATAGACTATTCCTTCTTCCCCATGGCTGCTTCTCTTCAAGAACCATTAAAGAACATCAAGAATCTTTCTTGATTGATTCTTCGAACCCAAAAAAATCAAACTTAGAAATTGAATATTTCATTCAATTTTGATCCAAAATGTGTGAAATTTGGAATTTTCAAGGACATCAGAACCTACTATAAAATTTTCAGAATTTCGCAACGTGTCAGTTGGGTTATTTTGGTAATTTCATGGGTCTGATTAGAAATTTCAGATTTACTCTTTTGGACCTTTTCCATCCTAATTCCCTCTTTTCTATAGCCTACTTGATAGCCTATTTTCCCCTAATCAAGAATCCTAATTTCAACCATATAATCTTTCTTCTTGATCCTTTCCTTATCTTTAAAATTGTGAATATTGGTATCATTGGTAT
>JAOXJP010200759.1:0-12073 GCA_025762735.1 Platanus orientalis
ATACCCTTAATAAAAAAAAAAAAAAAAAAAAAACTCTAGAAATCACTAAAACCAATGGTTGTCTCCATCTTCTTATTATTTTCATGCTTTCTCTTCTAAAATCTCTAACCTCTCTATTAATCTCATACTCTTCCCTAGTTATAGGGAATGTGACGTGATTGACAACCCTAACCCACTCCTATACGTCTTTGTTTATTTAGAAGGTGGTTAATAAGGTTAGTCACCATTTGTATCATAGTTCATGTGGATGCTCTGATCCTGTCTCTAGAAACAAAGCAATTACAATTTTAAAATAGTTCGACAATCACTTGGCGAAAAGAGGCCTTTTGTTATCCTTTAGTCTGTACTATCACCTGAGGTTAATCCTCTTTTAGGGGTTTTTTTACTTTAATGAAAGCTTTACTTTAGGGGTAAAAAGATTACCGAAAAAAAGATCTACACTAAAATTTGTCTATCTCCCCATGTCCCCATACCATAGGCTGATACATGATTTTTTTTTTTTAATGAATTTGGTGCTTCTTTTTAGGTATCCACTTTTTCATTTGAACACTATTTTTGTTTTTTTGTTTTTTACGGTCTAAACCTTCCATATATACCCTTGTTTTGGGTATAAAAATAAAAATAAAAAATGTAAGCCAATGCAAAGGGGGAAGGCTTACCCTCCAAGCCAAAAACAAGACGTAGCTGTTACGTCAGAATTTTTTAAATAAAATATGTTTTTTATTGTTTATTTTTTTGAGGAACGCTTAGTGTCTATCCTCCTCAAGCACGAGTTGTCGTCTTCACCGACTTCTTATCATGAAGAGTCCATTTTTGCCTCACACTTGTCATGACAATACTTGTTTATTAGGTTAGGTAAAGTGGTTCTGTTGTTTAGTGGGTTAGTGATGATTCCAACACCTCAAAAATTGGCATTTTATGGACCATGAGTGGATTCCCCTTATTAAAGAAACTAAAGTGAGCCACATGTGAGTCTCCACGAATCAACCCAGGAAATCTCCTACTTCAAAACTCAGAGAGAGAGAGAGAGAGAGAGAGAGAGAGAGAGAGAGTTTTGCTGAGTTCTATCTCTTGGGCTATGGGTCACATGTATAAAGAGAGAGAGAGAGAGAGAGAGAGAGAGAGAGAGAGTTTTGCTGACTTCTATCTCTTGGGCTATGGGTCACATGTATAAAGAGATTCTCATTTAACTGTTACAATCAGTCCAACCCATTCTTTTGGTGTAACTAAGGTTACAACATGGGCTGGGCTCGACCCTAACATACCTCACCCAAACTTTTGCTCTTGTTAGGCAAAGACTTTTGGGCTTACAGTTGGGCTTGGGTTTAAAAAATAAACATGACCTGTTTGGGTTGGGTTTGGGTTCTGGTCTAAAGAAACCCAATGCAACCAAAAATCCAATTCCTACATGTAGGTTTTTATATTATAGATGTTGTCTATTTGTCTTTGGATTGGTGCTCACTGTTCCAAGAGCTTTTGTCTTGCAGGTGTAAAACATCTCAAACCAGAGCTAATCGAATCTAACCTGACCCAATTATACTTAAATCCGAACTATGCTAGGGACTTGAGGGATGAAGCAACACATGATCATATGCAATTGGAGATCATGTGGTGAATTGGTTTTGGAGTTGATAAATCATATGCAACTCATGAATCAATGAATGGATACAATTTTGAATGTATTTTCAGAGACTAAAATCAATGTATTGAGCTGGAAATCGGCTAGGTTATAGATCAGATGAAAGATCTCGTGAGGGAAGAGCAAGGCAAGGAAGAAATTAGTGAAGGTACATACAAGCCACAAAACACAAGGACAAAAATCAAGACAAATGACCCCATTATCCGGCATAAATGGACAATGGCGATGAAGGTGATCGCAAGATAATTGATGTGGCTACCAACCTTCTAGACTTACAAATATCCCTTGATGTTTATTTTGAATGGGTTGGGATGCTTGCAGACCGAAAAGTGTGCTTTTGTAAAGATGGAAGTTAAAATACCAAAAAATAAAAATAAAATGAAGGTAGACGAGCATGCATCTGTCGAGCAGGGACGAAAGTTGGCCTTAGTGATCCACGGTGCCTGTTGAAGGAGGCCGGTGCTCAGCAGATAGTGGCTCAATTCAGAATAACGACTCTATAGACTTGGTCAAGCACTCCTAGTCAACAAAGAAAAAGAAGATAAAGCTGAAGAAGACTATCTTCTCATAGAATATAAAGAGACCAATTTTGAAGAGCTATTGCTCCATCGTGAAGGAAATTCCATGGTGGATGAATATACGGAGATTTCTTGCTAGTCAAACAGTGGCACGATAAACGATTGAGGTGAAGCTTGATATCAAGGAGCTGATGACAATACGTTGATGGGTGTTGAGTAGACATGCACGGTTAAGTCAATACATAGGCTCTCCCTGAACTTCGGATGGGCCATGTACTAGGAGTGTGCAACATGACTGCCATGCCAACCAAAGATTACTTTGAATGCTAGTGAAAAGAACGACGCAAATACAAAGACAGGTCCTGATGTAGCCTCAACACAATTGGGTAGAAGTAATGTCGTAATGGGACGAGCTCTAAATAAAGCAACATAATCAAATCCTGGCAACAACAAAGATTATCAAGTGTTGCCCGATTGTCAAGATTGTTGTTAAAGACAGGTTGAAGCTATCAAGCGCCTAAGTAATGAGGCATCTTTGATTCTATGCAATTGGATCCAAACCAAGATCAGACAATAAATTGGACCAAACAGCAATTATGGCTTTCCTTTTTGGCCAAGTATTTAGGAGCGTCCGACTGCCTGCCTACCCTATAAAACTTACAAGTGAATCATGGATTTCTGACTAGAATTGTTGTTCTGTAATCTCGACCACAACGAATCTATGAAAAGCTCAGCACAAAACACTAAAAATATTGAAGTATCTCTTTATGGCAGTGTTTATAATCTTCTTCTATGGTTACCTTGTCCAAAACAGATAAAACTTATTTTCTGAAAACAAAGTATACTTACAAACATGCAACATAACCTTTAAAGACAGACCTTTTAGGTATGCCTTGAGGTGAATCAACTGATTGCTACATCATAATCACAGTCGGATTGGTTAGACAAAGTGGTCCACTACTTCATGTTCTAATTAGAGTGTTTTGATCATTGAACCCACGGCTACAAACTGCTGTCATTTAGACTGGAGGCTCAACCAATTGGACACTTTCAAATATAACAGTTAGATGGTGTGTACAATCTTAAAATTCACCCATCTTGGGTCAGGACAAAGGCCAGGCAGGTGTTCAGCAATGTTTTTCAGTAAACGATGGCTCGTTCTCCCGGCACTAAGGTGGACAAAATGAGCCCCATTTGATGGGTGTAAGACATCAGCACTTGGGCCATCCCTTGAATGAGGACTGGTAATGCTACTAGCAGGTGTTCCACCAGCTTCTTTAAGAGTGCTAAATTAAACAGGATTCACCATAGGAAGCTTAATCCAACTACACTTCTTACTACATAAAATAGGTGAATTTTGGGGAGGAAACACTAAGATCATCACTCCCAGAATACTAGTAGACCATTCCACTTCTACAGAAGAAAGTACATCTCAGGTCAAGAGGCAGCAGAAATGGATGAGATACTCCCATCCTCATTCAATATAGGAGGGCCTGTATTGGGGTTTCTCACAATATACTGCTTTCAACAACCATTAGAACCCCAGAACTGCTTCGATTTGGGATTACAGAGTACTAGTACCTACCTAATATTTGTTTGTGGGCCGTCCGGATTCCCTTGGTCTCCAAAAAGAGTGCAGAGAAGCAGATCCTGCATAAACCCAGCTCTGACGGTAGCCTCCTTCATCTTCTGTTCCCGCTCCTCGTAACTCAATGAAGAATCAAAACTGCAAGGGAAAAGAGAATGTAGGAACTCATGCTTAATAAATGGATGTGTACAATGGTCAATCTAATTATTTTCTTGTTTTCGATCTCTATGTAAATGTTTAGACAGTTCTAACAGTTAAACAAATGGAGAATGATTGTCTGTGATAAAAAAGTGTAAACCTCTGTAAACATGTGCACAGATTGACACATGATGTGTTTTGAATTTGGTCTCTTTTCAGACACCTACTTTTTCAGCTGAGAACCTTTTTTGACACTTTTAACCCCAACACACCATGTGTCAGCCTAAAGTGTGCTCAGAGACTCAAAGACACTTCATCACAACATTTATTTAGTAAACAATATAAGTATACAAATGCTTTAGAATGTTGGGCTCATTAGTTTTTTGTTAGGCACCTCATGTAATATTATATTTAAAGCAAAGAAAAGAAAAAAGCAATAAACAATTTACCATGCTTACGTCAATTGAAGAACTCAGCCATTTAAGTGCTTAATATATTTGTACTGCTGGTCCCAAGACCGGATAAAGGAGGAGGGTTTGCACAGACAAAGCCAGTATAGAACTCCACTCAGGTCATTTAAATACGAATTTTGAAAATCTGCAACCTTAAGCTAGGTTGCAATACAGATGTGGCCCTAGATAGAGCGGAATGGTGGAACAATTTCGTGTGTTTACAGCATTTAAAGCTCTGGATCTCTTAATTTTAAAGATGCTTCTCTCTTTAATTTCATTTCCTTGTAAGATTAAAGATAAAAAGTCTCGATATGCAACAAGACATCTAAATTGCTTTTTCACGTCCTTGCTTACATTGTTGGTTTATGTACACTAGAAAATCTGATTATTTAAGAAGAACCAAAAGAGAACTGAAATAAAAGGCCTAAAAAAGCTTTCTGGACAATTTCAGTATTTGTATAAAGAGTTAAACATTCAAGATACTCTGCTTTATCAGATGACAACATGTATATTGTAATGAGACTTTTTTAAGGTATTAAGTATATAACATAAAAAAGGTATCTGAAAAGCATTTAATTAATTAGAAAGCAACCTTCTGTGATCAAACATAATCTTGTCAAACACTGTCCAGAAGATAAGAACTTGAAGAATAAGTAAATAGGGACACTTAAAGAAGCATATTACAATACACATTTGAAAACGGGAAAATACGTTACTACGAGTACACAACTACGATAGAGTTTGATATTCCCTTGTCCTAAATCTTACTACCTTTTCAAACAAGTATATCTAGAAATGATTTGTCCTGTATAAATTTCCTTGATTAACTACAGATGGAAAAAGAAGAAAAGAAAATAGGCAGATCAATAACTTCAAAAGTTGAAACCACCACACAATGAGATTAATCTTATAATTAGAGAAAGTAGGGTGAGGATCAGAAACAATGGATTTTGGGATCCTTTAAAGAGATGACTGACTAAAATAATTAAAAAATATTTGTGTATCTTATAATCCATTAGATATTTGTTCACCTACATCAAATCATACAGTAACCCATCACCTCCTTTAATGGTCATAAAAATAAGAAAAAAAAAAAAAGACCCTTGCAGTGTATAATTTGGAATTTCCATCAGAACCATGTATTATATAATATATCAACATTGATGCCTAACAGTCATTATTAAAGGAAAAAGAAGTTAATAAAGAAAGTCGATTAAGCATACAGGTCAAATCCTCAACAACGGGGAAAAAAATTAACCAGTACCTTGATTTCCAAGTCTTTGTTGATGTTACACTCTTTACAGAAGTATCCTCTGCACTGGAAACCAAAGATTTCGAAATCTCATCTGCTTCTGATGCAGGGAAGTTCAACACAAGTGATGAAAGCAATGAATCCATGACTGCATTAGATGCATTAGCATTGCTTGACCGATATCCGCCACCTCCTAAAAGCACCTGTAGATGGGCCTCACGAAGATCCCGACCCATCAGAGACAGTGCTTGACTATTGGGAAAAGCAACTCTACGTAATCTGCGACACCTCTGCAAGTGATCTTTTAGTTAAAGGAGACAACTATGAAATTTAATTTCAATTAAGACCAATGACCAAGAAACAATACAACCATACAACTCTAGAATCATCTAAAAGAGAAAACGTACAGTACCATAACTAATAACAAAATTATGAAACTTAAAAGGATATTTTAAATAGATGTCCATGTTGCAGTGTGATATGACCGAGCATGTCTCGTGAAACTTTGACAGAGCAAATGGAACAAACCTGCAAGAAAAAAAAATAAAAAGAATAGAAAGAAAAAAAAGAAGGTTACAAAACAATGGTGAGAGTGAAGCAATATTAAAATCTTATACCATAAAGCATCAGTCAAAACCAGAAACTAAGTAAAAACATATCTGTGTCCATCAATTCTACAGAAGTTCAATTGCAGGTACAAGGAACCATGGGACTACATCAATAGTTAGAAGAATCACACAGCATGTGCCTCAATGAATGGATATTTTTGGGGGAGCATCTTGGGTCTGGGGCACAGGACCAGTACATGAGTCTGGGGTTCCTTATAACTTACCAAGAGTCTCATGTTCAGAGGGTAGGACCTAAAAATTGATCCTTCGTACATTCTTTTTAACAGACCTTTTTAGGAGGGGAGAAGTCATTTGCGAACAAAAAGCAATTGTGGTTCCCAGTGCCATGGATGTATTGAAGGATCCCACATAATGCTGAAGTCAAATCTCACCATAGGACTACTGTCTTGCATAGGAAGAGAATAGAGGTGTAACACCAAAGTTCCTTTGAACATCAAAACTAAAAAAATGTCGGGGGGTTGGAGATCACTTATACTACCATCAATCCGACAGAGTGGAATGACCAGAAAAAGAAGTGCACTAAGATGCACTTGCCAAGAAATACAAACGTATGGCTATCCTTGCACTCACCAAATCACAGTCACTGAGTCTCTATGATACTATAGGAACAGATAGACCCAACCCCAACCTAGAAGGTCGCCGGACGGGTGTGCGGAGAGAGAGAGAGAGAGATGGGTCTGACCATAAAAATTACAAACTTAAAGCAGTGCCATCCAAAGCCAACTCCATTTCCCTCAAGCACACATCCATTTCACTCTGTATTGGGCATTTCCCATGCCCAATACACTGTACCTTTTTTAAAGAGCTTGGTTGTTAGTGACTATTGACTAGGTTATTTCATTGTTAAGTGATAAGGTTAAGCTATTGAGTAATCAATTTACAGATCAAAAATAAAATGAAATTGTGCTTTCAGTACAGCTTTAGAACTGGAGCTAACTCTATAATAATTTAGGAATAGTAAAGCACAATAACATAGAAAAAGAACAATAGAAGAACAGGAATAAGACAAAAAGAAGAACAATAGATGTTTGCAAGTATCATTCATAGATTTAAATAAACATTATCAAGGAACAAGCATAGAAAGAGACAGTCTTCTAATGAAGTACAGTCAAGATTGTTTCAGGTTTGTGGAATTGACACCACATAAATAAGACTTCTCACCTTAGGAGCAACATATTGCAGCAAATAAAATAAAACGTAATAAAAAAAAATAACACTTCCTATTTATTAAAAAGAAAGCAAAAAAAAGAAGAAGAAGAAGAAGAAGACAATACTAAATAGATATTTTTGGGCATCCTTTGACACAAAGCAATATGACCTTAGGAATTAATTAAACAAAAAGGAATATGATCTTTACATATATCGGTAATGTCAGACCGCATCAAGTTAGGACAAGGCTCAGATGATTATGACATGTCCTGATGGAATTTTGGCATAACAACAGCAAGGGTGGAAAACTAAGACAAACGAAGAGCAAGTTGCCAAGGATGCAAGCTGGTACTTACCCATAGCAAGTGAACCTTCCATTTCTACCTGGGAGCCCAAAATTGTGCCTATACCAATGCCATCAACACAATGATTTAGACCTTGACTTCTTCCAACCTACTTGTGTGCTTTGTCAATTAAATATTCTTCCAAAACAATTCCACTCCATTTCTCACTTTGTCGCGGTTTTTGATCCATAAAATCCCAGAGTCTCAGCCTCAATTCTGTCATAAGGATTTGTGAATTAGAAAGTACTACCTAGACAGATCTTCCTATTTGATACTTTGTGTTTATGTTGCATTTCTTCCATGCTCATAGGGATTAAATAAACTGCATCCTCCCTTGTAGAAAGTTCCCATCCTCACTTGGATGTACTGTAATAAGTCTTCCCAATTTTCATCTCCCCACATATCACAAGTTATACCCTTAAGCTGCAAGCATCTCGCACAAAGTTTTATTTCTCCCATCAAAGCAACTGGGAAACTCACTTCTGCAGTTCTCAGCAAAAACAGATTTCCAACTCAACTCAACTCCACAAAGCATCATCCCAACTTTTTTTGGGGTAGGTTAGAAGAATATGATACCATCAGTTAAATCATATGTTCCCAGGTTTTTTCTCATTATTCTCAATCCATGTCGTTTTTAGCCTTCCCCTAATCCATAAAATGCTGTTTTTGATAATATGGGAGATAGGGAGACACACACGCAAGCATATGGGGAACACCAAGAAAAATGGTGGGAAACATCAGTGAATTTCACAAGAAAATGCCTAAAAATGTTTGGGAAACATGGTTCAGAATGGAGTTAGCATCATACATGTTTTCATCAATTATTTTTCACCCATTTCCCTTGGCATTTCTTAACTGTTTCACATCATTTATTTTAAGCATTTCCCATTTCAGTATTTTGTAATATTTTAGGGTCGTTTCCCGCATTGTTTCCATCAACCATTTCCTTCTCTAGCAACTATGCTCCCCATGTAAGCTCATTTTCACTTTTAGTAAATCCATGATTATGGCCTGGCCTCCTAATTTTTGCAAAATCAACACAAAACCACATTAGCTCCTCCCACTTTAGTTAGTTCATTGTTTGTTTCAAGGCTTCTCCCTGTCTTAAGACAACTTTCAATACACACACACACACACACACACACAGATGGCTCTAGTAACTACTACTATCCACTAAAATATTGCACTGATCATTTTAGCAATCATCTATGCAAAGTCCTATAGGGTCATTGCTTTGATGCAATGGTAGTGGCTCGGGTTGTTAATGTGAAAACGCGGGTTCAAGTCTCATGAGAAGCCACTTTGTGCAAAAAATGCCAAAGGTTAGGACTGTCTCCGATCCACCTCTCCCAGCACTGGGTAATGACCTTTTATCTATGCAAAGTCCAATCCTCTACCATCTTATAAAGCATTTCTTTAGCATTAAGAAAAGCTACAATATGTCTTCCCTTTACAAGAAGCAAAATGTTATTCAACACATTGTCAAACACCAACCATAAATAGATAATTGGAAAAACTTTCTCAGATTCTCCTTTGGTCCTCTACATCAAAGCTGCACTCCTGAAATTTGCTTCGAACCAGTAGCTACAGTTTGAACAAGAGTAGCAGTATTATCTATTACTGAGGACCAGTCCTTGATCAAGTAGATTGAAATTCTAAGAAATATTTTCCTATTCCAAGCAAATTAAGTAGCTTGAAAACCAAAAAGGTCTCCATGTGAGAACTCAGTTAAAATAAAGCATTGCTCACAGCAATGAAGCTGATGTAGGGCTACCCCTTTGGAAGGACCCTACAACAATTAAAAGGAAAATATAATCTTATTCATCTAAATTAGTAATGAGGAATGAGGTTAGGTTTATGGAATTAGAATTAGGCTTTCAATTTTTCTTAGGAGTGGGAAGAAAGGTATTTGATAGGCTATGGTTAAAGACAAGGTTTTAGATAATGGGAAGTTCAAGAAGTTGATGGTATATGGGCTGCAGAAATTTTCAGATTTCAAGAAATGAGAGATTTAGAGTTCATCAATTCTTGAATGAAAATATTGCAAAGAAAGTAAAGAACACAACAAAGATATGATATAGAATAGAAGAAAGATGAGAAGAAGAGAAAAAAAGAGAAAAGAATAAGTGTGATTGTGTGTGAGAGAAATAGAAGAGAGGGAAAAGAGAAACGATAAGAAAGCAAGAAGTAGGGGTAGAAACTCACCTTACATGTGAGGGATCCTTGGAAGAAGAGAATACCAGTCGTGATGCTCCAAACACCAATTTCATTAATCCCCAAAACTGGTTACATAAAGTGGCGTATGCTCTTTATAAAGTCCCCAATTATAAAATAAGATTTATGACTAAAATACCCCTAAACATGTGTGTACGGTCAGCCCTTATTTAACACAAACTTCTAAGAAAAACTGAAATAAAGACTCCTAACTCCTAGAAATTGCACCCAACTCCCTTCCTTGGCTTTTAGAGCCTTATCATATTAAACTTTCCCAAATTATCCCAAAAATCATAAAGAAAACTACTCTAATTAAATGGGCAGCAAGATTTCTTCTTGAAATTCTCTTGGGATCTAGGCTTAGGCTTCCAAAGAGGATATGTCTTCTCCATCCATTGCATTGCTACTGTGTCAGAAGCAAGATCCATGGGATTAATGTGTACAGCTGCAGATGTAGAGAAGCCCTTGTTTGCACTTAAAAGTCTAATGAATGGGAGCCTCTCTATTTACCCTGCATATGGCTTATTCAGCTCATTAACTGACGTAGCAGAATACCAAGGAGAAGAACACGTCATTCTCCTTTGTTGGGAAAACCCTAAACTTCACCGAGGAAGAGAAACTCGTTTTAAAACTTTTATTAATTAAAAAACTAAATTGCTTTGAAGGCTTCAATGCTTTAAATAGAGAAAAGAAACCCTAATTCGTGTTAGGCATGAAATTATGCTAATTTGATAAATTTTACCAAAAATAGCAAAATCGAGATAATAACAAAATCAAATAATAATATCCCTAAGAAACATCCCAGAACAAACATGATCTTATTCTAACTTCTAAATTGAAAGTTATAGCGAAAAGGAAAGTTACTAAAAATAGCAAAACTGTTGATTTGAGGGTCTTAACGAAGGAATTTGTGCGAAAAGTGGAGATGCTCATGGCGAAGCAATGAGCTTTGATCCTTGCGACGATTCCCTTAAGCTCACCAAATTTCATGCAATTCTGTCGGGGCTCATGATTTCTACTAGTGCTTTTTGCCCTTCTTGTATGTAAACTTCCGGCGGTCCCTCTGCTCAAAGAAAGCTTGTGTTGTTTGTTCTACATCATTAACATGGTTTTCTTTTTAAGTCTTTATCAACTCATAATTATGATGTGTATCACTTCAACTGGTTAGGTTCAACTACTTGCTGGAGTTCCTTAAACTGGTCAACATTGTGCTCTCCTACCTCTATCTCTCATTTTCCTTTTATTCATCATCATCATCATCAGTATTATTATTATTATTATTATTATTCCTGCTTCTACTTCTTCATTACTAGGTTTTTTGAGTGTTTTTTCCAGTCACATGAACTCTCAATTACACCAACATGTCCCAACCTATGTCCATCTATCTAATACCCAATTCTCACACTTCAACTATACTCCTGCACAACCCCACCATAACTATAAAATAAATCCCCCTTAAAATCTTGTTTCTCGCACTAGTTAACCCTAACTCAGTTGAACTACTAATTAGCCCTCTATTACTTGTGTCTAACCAATAACTGTCGGCCCTCTAAAACCCATGTTTCTGTTCATATTTAACCCACAGTTTACCAGTCCTTATTCTCTAACTTCAAATCCTTTCAATTAATCTGATTAGGCTTACATAACCTTCTTTAGACTATCAAACCCCTAAGTATAAGCCTAAGCACTATTGATGTCAATTTCCTTAAACCTGAACTTTAGGAGATTAAGAATCAAATGGTAATTCATGGTTAGCATCATATTTTGGAAGAATCAATTCTTTTACTAACGAATGAAGATGTTCCGAATCACTTTTTTCATTAACCAGGTAACCTCCTCAAGACCACCATCCCAAGAAAAGTTAAGTCCAAGAATTATCACTGAATGAGATAGGGGTGTGTGCGTGTGTGTTTTAACATTAGGGGGCAGCAAGTTAATTCAAGAAGTTGGGAGCACTGTCTGCCATTACAAATAGCACTACTACCTCCAATCATTGCTAGAATATGGATTTGCTTCAACCGGAATTTCTACCTCATCCATGATCAAAGTCAAGCACATTGCTGGCTGGGATTAGGTACAAATGAATTTCATACAAACGGGTGCAAACGGCACCAGGGGGCTGATGCATCAGCACCGAAAAGTGATTTAAA
>JAOXJP010200770.1:0-12073 GCA_025762735.1 Platanus orientalis
GCCTAAGCCCAAACCCAAAGGAAAGGGCCCTGGATGAATACTGTTCACAAAAGAAATTGTTAGGGTTGTTTTTAGAAGGTTTTGATAATTTTAGGGTTTTATTTTATTTTAGGGATGTTTCTAGATTTATTTTAGCCATTTTTCGGATGTAACCAGGTCCTAAAGGCATTGGAAAGGGTGATTAGGAGTTATTAATAAGAGTCTTTGTAATTATTTTAAGTTAGGGTCTTAAGTGCAATATTAAAAGTAGGAGACTTATTTGGTTTAGGAGTTTGTTTGGCTCTAGTATTTAAAGAAAAGGTCATTAGGTTGTAAGAAATTTTGGAAATTTGGAAATAAAGTTTGATTTTTAAGATTTTTTTTCTCTTTCTCCACCCACAACATTTCTCTCCTTCTCTTTCTTTTCTCTCCTAGATCGTGAGATCTGTTTCTTCTCTTTCTTGATTCTTGCTTTCTTCTTCTTCCTTTCTTTCTCTCTCTTAAATTTGTTAAAGATACTATTTAGATTTACTAACTTGTTATCAAGAAGAAGGATCAAGCTTGGTGTGCTGATTTGGGAGTTCAAGATCAAATCTGGGTGCTTCTTTCCTCTATCAAATTGTAGGCCTCAATAATAAGGGTTTCTTTCTGAATTTCTATAGGTTCTTTCTTCCTATTAGTTCTACCTTTTGTTCTTCTAAATCCATTTAAGCTCTTTGCTGAAATTTTGAGTTCTTGCTTCTAGATTCAAACCTATCTTGGTTTTTTTTTTTGTAAGTTTATAAGTTTTGAAATCACACCACCCTAAATCCCTTCTTTTGTGATTTTTCTTTTGGGTTTTGTTATTACTTCATTCTAGTTTCCATTTATATTGGTTTGTTGAATTCTTTCTTTGATTTCACATCGTTCTCTCCCTACAATTTTCTAGTTTCTTTACTAAACCCTACAACAACAATTTTTCTCTATAAAATTATATATCAAATCTTATCCAAAATTCATGAAATTTATAAAAATGGTACGCTATAGACCTAAGATTCACCTTGCAAAGGCGCAGAATTTTATAATGCATGTCCAAGGGTATTTTGGTCATTTTGCACCTCTACCTCAAATTTTCTAGAATTGAGTTCTTGATTTTTTCCTTCTTTTAAATTATTGTTCTAGCTTCTGTTTAAAGCCCACATAAGTTAGGAATCACTGCCGATCCCTTGGCAGCCCCACATCATACACTCATTTTGAATAGAAAAACATTAGCTCATGGTGATTTCTTTGGAAAGGACTGGCCTCTACTGATGCAACATGCATGTAGGATAGTGAGTGTGTGCACAGGTTGACAGGAGATATGAATAAAATCATTAAGGCAATAGAGTGAAATAAACTAGATTCCTACTTGCACAATTCTCATGCTAATTCAAGTAGTTCTTAATTTATATTCATCATGTATTAGAGGAATAGGGTTTACAAAGTAATAAACAAATAAGAGACCTAAGCAAGAATTTAAATTATTAGACTAATTTAGGAACTTAGGAAACTTACACATGCTGTCCAAAAATCTGATGCAAAAAATATAAGTTAAAAGTGTTCAAACAATGTGATAATGGAGGGAATCAAGCAAGAGGTTTTGGGATTTAGCATGGGGGATTTAAGTATGGGACTTAGACATATTTAAGGTTAGGAGAATATGGCTGAAAGGGTTAAATACAATAAGAAAATTAGCTTAACAACCCTCAACACATGCCATACCAATCCAACAATTCCCTACTTTAAAGATTCGAAAGGGGATTAGTTAGAAGTGTCCTGATTGATGTTAATGTAGCCTCCAATGATCTTCTAGGGTCTGCTCATGAATGTCCCAACACGAAAGAATAAGAACCTCAGCAGTGAGTGAATCTTGAAAATCTGGTCCCCTTTAGATGAAGTTGCCACCAGCCTATGAAGACCCTAAGCGTTATTTTGAAAACAGTCTTGAGAGGGGTGCTGCCTGGTACGGTGTCGCCCAGGGGTGTAGAACACCCTAGGAAAATTAATTCAGCAAAAGCTTTGGTGATGACAAAGTGGTGGCTGATCATCTACAGCCTGTTCCAACCCATGTATTCATGCCTGATGTGAACCAGCCCATGTGGACTTCATAATTGAGGAGATCTGGAGATCTAGGCTGTTGGCTGAATACCCAGAGAGGGTCGTCCAAGTGTCTGGGACACAATAGAGGTGCTGGATTGTCCAAATTTGTGGTGATGTGATGATGCGATCCAATTTCCCAAAATTGCTCAAATACCTTGAGTCGCACCTGTGGCTAAATAAGGTCCATAGAACTTGCTTCAAACTGATTTTCATAGCTATCTTCCACCTTTAAGAAAGTTGTCCAGCACGTATGGAGCTTCCGGAAGTGATGCTTTGATTGGATCCTTGAGGATGAAGTGTTGTTAGATGATTCTCATACATGTACTTCAATTTCAGCAACTACAAACTCTATAAAATAAGAAGAATGTGAAAAGAAGAATGGGGAAGAAGACCTTTAACCCAAGGGGAGGGAGTGGCCTCCACCACTAGTGTTAAACTAGGTGGGACCTAGTCCCATTCCAAGGTTTTAGGGATCTCCAACCAACAAGAAGGATGAAGAAGAAGAGGAAGTCGTGCAACCAAAATTATTCAAAATTTCACAACTAAATTTTTTGATCGTGGGCTCTATAAAGAGAGTCCCACGGCTAGAGTATTACAAAGATGTGTCCACTAGACCACTATGCCCCTAAGAGCCAAAACACATCTAAATTACCCCTTAACTATAAATAAAGACAAAAACACCCTATTAGTAGTCTAATGACTAACATACCCTCAACTAATGTGTCCCCTCCTATAAGAGACACAAAAAATTGTAAACAAAATAAATAAAATACTAGACTAAACATAAAGTAAACTCTAAATACATCAATTTCTCTCTCTCAGCCATGATGTCCTCATCATATACACTCTTGGGCAGATCTGACATAGTTTCCCAACTACCAATATGCCTCTAGATAATCTAATGGTTGAATCCTAATCCATCCATTCAATCCCAAATATCGACAATCAGTGTAAGTTGGTCCCATTAACTTTTGTCTTCTATATAGCCATAATCTTGGTCTTGTTCTTATTCTCCTTCATTAGGTTTCACTTGAGCTCCATGAAGGAAGCAGCCAAGCCCTTTTCAAATATCAACCAGGACTTCATGTGAGTCCATTTGAATCAAGAAGTGAGATTTGTCTTCAGATCAAAGGATCAAAGCTGAAATCCCAAATTTTGAGAACTTGGTAAGTCCCAAACTTTAACTCTTTTAAGGGTAGATTGAAATAAAATATTTAATTTATTTTTAATAAAAAAATGAAAAATCAGAGTAAATGTGCATGGTTAGGTCTAATTATCATATATATGATATATACATGCATGATCTACATAATGTTGTAACCTTGTATTTTTCTAGAAATTATATAATAAAATAGAAAATATTAAAAATGTAAGAATTTGTAAAGAATACAGTAAATGGGGAGATCATAAGGAAACATACAACATGCATTTCTCTATTTTTTTCATGTTTTATTATATTTCTTAAGTTATATTTTAATAAATAATAAAAAAATATTTTTTTTGGGAAAAAAGTGAGGCCAATTCAACTGTAGTGCAAGTATGAGCTATAAGATGTTAAATATTTTGCTAATATGATAGGGATTTTGATGTCTATTTCTCTACTTTCCGAATTTTGTAAAATTTGAAATATGGTTGATATTATATAAAAATGCTTTTATGTGATGAATTAAGAATTAATATAATATTATATTCTTATGATATTTTACTGCTTTAGGATTAATACACCTCCAAGAAGAATAGACCAACGTGATAACATAGAGTGGTAGCATGGCCAACTTTTGAAGGCAGGAAGTATAACTTTTGTAGGAGATACGAGCAGGTGGGGTATTTATACGAAAGCAACATTTAGCATGTCTTGATGTTGTCGGCAACATAGCTTTCCCTACACAAGTTACTATCTTAATGGAGGGAGAATCTTTAAATCAAACGGTAACTCCACAAAGCTTGAAGGGTAGGATTCGTCAAATCCAATGCTGCTTGTTAGGGAAGGTGGTAGGGGAGTTGATTTTCGCTAGCTCCTTGGAGACTTGGGGTAAAAAGGTGTGGAGGGTGTATAGGGAGGTAAAAGGTAGGAAAATCCCAAATGATTCCTAATCATTCTACCTTTAGAAAAAGAGGCGTCTCGTGTTTTGAATGAAGAATGAGTTAGGGTCCACGAGAAATCCTCCTTGTTAGATGGCAATCTAAGGGTGGGTTGTCAAGGTTCCATGAAGGAGATTAAGGGAAGATGGCCAAGAGTCTTTCCACCTAAGGTCCGTGTTTAAGGCAATTGGGGATGCTTGTGGAGGTTTTGTTAAGGTAGAATAGGTAGATTATAATTCGGTGGAATAGATTCGTATCTTGGTGAAAAAATCTGGGATGATATTGCGATTTGGGAAGAATGTCTTCCGGACTTGGTTGTGTCGGAGAGTTCTTTCCATCAGGAAGATTAGGGGCTGAGAGAAGTAGTCAAGGAGACCACTAGAAAAATCACTGCCGAAAGGAGGAGGGTCTAACCAAGAGAGGAGGGGAGGAGCAAGGAGGCAGAAGAAAGGAAACTTTTTGTGGGGTAGGTCGTGAGTGGCCAGACGACGATTGCAACAAAGAATTGACTTGTTGGCATTCGGTGAAGCGCCCAAATTCAAAATTTGAAAAAGCAATGTTAGTCAACTAGCGTGTGTGACAAGGGAGGATGGCTACAGAGCTACAACCAATAAGGGAGATGCAATGTCAGAATCTATACGACAAGTTTCGTAAGGGAGAAGGGAAAAGGGATGTGGAAGAGAAATGGAGGGCTTCTATCATTGGCATGAAACCTGGGATGAAAAGCTGACTTATGAA
This sequence comes from Platanus orientalis, assembly GCA_025762735.1. Lineage (NCBI taxonomy): Eukaryota > Viridiplantae > Streptophyta > Magnoliopsida > Proteales > Platanaceae > Platanus > Platanus orientalis. The sequence continues at coordinate 4,918 of JAOXJP010200770.1, forward strand.
GTTGAAGGGGGCGAACCAAGGGGGAGGGGTGAACTGCAATTTAAGTAAGGGTCACCTTAAGACTGAATTCACAACCTTTAAATTGGAGGGGTATTCATCTCAAACCCTAAACCTACCTAATAACATATTTCCCTTTGACCTAACTATGAAGCAGGGCATACCGAGGGAAAAATGGAGGAAAACACTTAAAGAAATGGGGATTGTAAAGCTCCCTTTCCCATCTCAAGAGAAGAAAAAGGAAATGATTAAGGATGTCACCATCTGATTCCCTCCCTCATTCGCAGGTTGAATAGCACAATCATGAGGGGGAAAGAATGACCTCACACTGTAGCTCAAGGAATACAAATCATCCTCATGAGAAAAGGGAGGGTGCAATTTCGGGCTGAAAACAGAGGGGCACCGTGATCAAGAAAAGGGGTGACATCCCTAGAAAAGATTCCATGTTAACAGTAAACTAACCAACTCTCCCAATACCTTAAGGTGTTAGGAGAGTCAAATTTGTAAGGGTATGATAGCCCATGCAATTGGTAATCCATTGATAAGGTGTTTGTAGTCTGTGAGAAGGGTGAGTGAGTGTATGAACACATGTGCAAGCTTGGAGACGACTACTTGAAGACTCAGTGAAGACACTAAGACAAGGCACCATGCTTCAAGTGCCATGTGATGAAAGGTATATAAGGAAAGTGCTCTAAACTCAACTCTAATCTATTAAGACCAAAACAAAAGCCTAGGGCTTGTTTAGTTGGTCCAAAAACCCTTAACCATAGTTGCCTCACTTTGATAATATATTAGGAGCAATTCGGATTGAATTCAGTGCAAGATCTTTGTAAGGTCGCCCTTAGATTGATCATAGGATCGGTCATTAGATCGATTGTAAGATCGATCCGGAGTGATCTTGGTGGAAATATTTTGTAGCATTCAAATTTGAATGGCTTGTTGTTTGTGCTCGAATCTTACCGTTATGGCAAGATTCTCTAAAAGGATGTCTGAGTCTTATGGCAAGATTCTCTAAAAGGATTTCTGAGTCTTTTGGTGCCCTAATCATTTGGCTATATAAGCCAATGATTGACAATGATAGAGAGCACTTGAAAAAACCTAAAAGGAAAGAGTAGTTGTCACTCTCTTCCTCTATACACTCTACCTTTGCTTATTGGAACATACTTGCTATCAAAGCTTGAAGGAGAGTTTGAGATAGGTGAAGCTCATGTGGAGCCCTTGTAGCTCGTGACGTGTAGGTTTCCAAGTCCCTGAACCAGTCAAAGCTCCGAGAGCTAGAGCCCGGAAGGTATACATATCTTGCTTTGTTTTGACATTAAAAGTGCATGGTTTAAACTTTATTTATATATACATAGCACTTGGTTCATGGTTTAAGCATTCTCGGTTGAAGATTTCTTGTGCTCTAAAGAGTTGGCACTTTGTATAACTCTAGGCAGCTCATTGTTTTCTCCAGAGTGTTTGGGGTTCTTAAACACATTAGTTGCTAAATGGTTTGAGATTTTTATAGCCATATTTGCCTACTGAAGAGGCATTATGAGCTTCGGTTGGAGCTTGACGGTTGAGCTACATTGAGCATTTACTTGGCTTTTTAGACCCTATTGCTATTAGGAGATTTATCTTCGTATACACACATCACTTGAGAGTGATAGCCTTGATTGGAGACCTTGGTCGGAGTCACCCAAAGTGTTTGTGTCCTTGCTGGAGTCACCCGAAGTCTTTGTGTTCGTGCCGGAGTCACCAAGGACATTGGTAATGGTACCAGAGTCACTACGCATGTGTGCTTGCTGGAGTTATCGAGCACGTTGTATTTGGTTTTGTTGATTTGCCTTGTAATAGCAGGAGACTATTAATAAAAATCAATAGGCTTAGTGAGGAGCTTTGACAGTAGACATAGGCCCTAGAGTGACCAAACCACTTTACATTTTGTGTCTTTATGTGTGATTGTGTGCTTGTCTCACTTTACTTTCAACATCCATACTTGTTCATTTACTCATTTTATCCTTTGTAATTGAACAAACTAACACACTAGACAGCAAGTGTAGGTACACCCTTAGTGAAAATCAATTCTACTCATACTCACTAAAACCACCAAGTAACTGGCTAAAAACTCATCTTCCAAATAGAGGGTTTAAAATTTGAATAGGCATTTAATAGGAATTGAAAAGATTTTAAAGAAGTCCTATTCACCCCCTCTAGGACAATTTTGCATAGTCCCCTAGGAATTTCAAAATTTATATACTTTAACACCCCTTTCAGGAGGAACACTATTTTCTCTTGGGAACACTTGGGGGACCAGGTGAACGTCCACACAACGCGTGCACACACGTGCACTAATACGTCCGGGAGAATACTTTTAATTCCACGGTGATTCGAACTCGTGACCTAACTTGACTATGATACCATGTTAATAGTAAACTAACCAACTCCCACAAAAACTTTATGGTATTAGAATACACAAATTAATATACTCCAACACTCCAGACAGAAGGTGTATGAGGGGAAAGGTAAATTGCTCCAACAGTATCAAAAGGCAACGGTGATGATTCTGATTTAGAACCCTTTACACATTATAAAGGTGAGTTGGGGTGTTCCACTCCTTTAGGGGGGTGATGAAGGAAGGTCGTAGGGAGGTTTTCAAGAGATGTGTCATGTTCCCCTCAACTCAGTGGGTAGATGGTGAGGTGATAGGGCATCAATGTATGATGGAGAAGGGGTTTCTTAGGTGTCGGCAATGGAGATTATAAGCACTCAGGCGTCATTAGAGGAGGTGTATTTCTCGGAAAAGGAAGGGGTTGAGGAAGCTCCAATGGTGGTGAGTTGTCGACTGAATCTTAGGCTAGAGGACCCTGTCTCATTTGAATGGGTCTTTGGCTAAAGTTAAAGAAGCAATCAAGAAAATGGGGATCTCATTCCAAGGTATGGAGGATCAAATGGAGACATTAATTCGGGAAATTGAAAGAAGTATCAGCCCGAGGATTGTCAATTGATAGAGGAGGGTGAGGTCCATAAGCAGAATAAGCTGGGAGTTAAAAAGACTATCGTCTTATATTAATTATGAGGGGAGTGGCCAAAGGTCAAAGAGGGGAAGGAACTTGGAAAGGGGAAGAGGAAGGAGGAGGTATGGGAGCTGGGATATGGTTGTTTATCATGAATATGAACATCTTGACATGGAACATTAGAGGTCTAAGGGGGAAAGTGAAGGAGTGTCAGGGAGCTGTGTAGAGACTGGTTGGTGGATTTGTTGGCTCTGCTGGAGACCAAGATTTTACGTATGGGTCATGGAGAAGCTTTGGTGTTGTGGGGTAGGAGAAATTTTGATTATGTGCACCTAAATGCAGTGGGCTTGGCAGGGGTGGGGGAATTATGGTGGCTTGGAATAAAGATAAGGTGAATGTCATTGAATCCCGCTTGGGGTCCATTTCTGTTTTGATTCGCTGCATTTCAGTGTTGGACTACCGGTTTAACTAGGAGGCCTCAGTTGTGGGAGGAGTTATGGGCCTACCGGTTCAGCAGGTGACTTCAACATCATTAGATTCCCTTCTAAAAAGAAAAGGTGTTCAAGCAGTCCTCCCAAATGAGAAGATTCTCGGATTTCATCCATGCGAACCAACTGATTTATCTCCTTTTGGTGGGAGCTCTTTTTACTTGGTCGAGTAATCAAGAACAACCTACCATATACAGATTAGATAGGTTCTTAGTGTTTACCGACTTGGAGGATCATTTCAACAAGGCCAAGCAATTAGCCCTACCGAAGACAATCTCTGATCATTCCCCCACTTTGCTTCAAAACGAAGATGGTGGTAAGGGCCCCTCTCCTTTTTGCTTCGAGTTAATGTGGTTGAACCATGAGGGTTTTAGGGAATGGGTGCAACAATGGCAGGAGTCTTTTAGATTCTCGAGATCGGTTGGCTTTGTTTTTGGGTTGAAGTTAAGGGCTTTGAAAGAAGCAATGAAGAATTGGAACAAGGAGGAGTTTGGAATGGTGGAGAACCAAAAAAAAAAAAGGGAATGTCTTCGTATCATAGAGGAGATTGACCACAAAGAGCAGTGTAGGAGTATGTCATTAAACAAGGAAGAAATCAGTTGGAGGCAAAAATCTAGAGTGGATTGGTTGAGGGAGGGAGATCAGAACATGAGATTCTTTCACAAGATTGAGAATATGAGCTCTAAGATAAACCATATCGACAAGCAACATCAGCGGGAGTTGGATTTCGGAGAAGAGGGAGGTGGTTAATCATATTGTGTCCTATTATGAATCCTTGTTTAAGGAACCTGTCAAATTTCGACCTAGCTTAGATGGGTTGGAGTTTGACAAAATTCTAGAGAAGAAGCGGTCTTGGTTAAAAAGATCTTTCTCTACTGATGAAGACTTGGGCATGTTGGCTGCCCTTCATTGTCTTCAAAAGGATAAGGCCCCTAGGCTTGGATGGATTTTCCCTAAAATTTTATGAGGAATTTTGGGAAGTGATGGGAGAGGATGTGATGGAAGTCCTAGATGAATTCAATTATAATGCATCATGGTGTAGGAGCCTCAACTCTTCCTTCATTGCCCTTATCCCAATGATCAAAGGTGCGGTGGAGCTAAGAGACTTTAGGTCTATCAGCCTTTTAGTAAGCATTTACAACTTGCTAACTAAGGTGTTAACCAAATGATTGGAGAGGTGATGCATGATATTATCTCCCAGAGCCAAAGGGCCTTTGTAAAAGGGTGGCAAATCTTGGACTGCGTTATGATAGCCAATGAATATGTGGATTCTATGAGGAAAGCTAGGAAGTCGAGGGTGTTATGCCAAATTGACAGGGAGCAGGCCTATGATCTTGTGAGCTGGTCTTTCTTGGACAGCGTGATGGAAATGGTGGGTTTTGGCAAGAAATGGAGAAATTGGATAAATGTTTGCATCTTGAAGGTCTCTTTCGCTATTTTGATAAATGGGACCTCTGAAGGTTTCTTTAAGAGTAGCTGTGGCTTAAGGCAAGTTGATCCCTTATCCCCCTTCCTGTTTATAATGGTGATGGAATCTCTTATTGGATTGATTTCAAAAGCCGAAAGCGTGGGTCTGATTCAAGTATGGCTGTGGAGTCATAAGAGCCCAAGAGTGTCTTTTCTTTAGCTTGCGGATGACACACTATTTTTTATGAGCATGGAGGCTGATCAGATGCATAACCTGAGGGTATCTTACTGCTTTTTGAAGTGACTTCAGGGCTTAAAGTGAATCTCCTTAAAAGCAAAATGCCTAAACTTGAACAACCTAGCGGAAATCCTAGAGTGTAAAGTGCCTTATTTTCCAATCACATATCTAGGGTTTCTGTTGGGGACTAAATACAAGTCTAAAGCCTTGTGGCCATAGAGAAATTTGAAAAGAGATTGGCTGCTTGGAAATGGCATTATCTTTCAAAAGGAGGCAAGGTAACTTTGCTGAAGAGCGTCTTCTCTAAACTTCTGGTGTATTTCCTCCTATGTTTACTCCTCCAAAAGGGGTATTGGACAAATTGGAGCAGCTACAACATAGATTTCTTTGGGACTCACACTCGGGGGACAGGAAGTTACACTTAGTGGGTTGGAAACAAGTGTAGACCTCTTGCCCAAGGTAGTTTGGGTATTCGTCTGGTTCTGCTCATGAACAAAGTGTTGCTAGGCAAGTGGCCGTGGAGGTTCGGGGCCAAGAAAAATAGGTTATGGCGGCAGTTGATTGCTTCCAAGTATGCCACTTAAGGTTTGGGGTGGGACAACAAGGTCCTGAATGGGAAATATAGTAAAGGTTATGGAAAGGCATAGCTAAGGGGTTTGATTCTTTCTTAAAGTTCACAGCCTTTTGAGTGGGAAAGGGAGATATGGTTCAGTTCTGGTTAGATGTGTGGTACTGTCAGGATCCATTGCAAGTTGTTTTTTCTCAATTCTTTTTTCTGGCCAGAAAAAAGAAAGGAACTGTTGAGGATCATCCTATGAGAGTTCAATTCTCACAGTTGGGAACTCCATTAAGAAGGCATCTCAACAGTTGGGAGATTGACCATATGGCTGATTGTTTGGGGATCCTTGAGAAAGCAAAGGTGGGAAGGGTTGAGGAGCAAGATACTCGGCTTTGGACTTGGGAGGCTAGTGGCAAGTTTTTGGTGGCATCATTTTGTAGAGCTTTGACTCTGGAGAGGGAGGCTGATACCTCGGCCAAATTCCTTTGGAAATTTGAAGTTCCCTCGATGGTGGCCTTCTTTATGTGGCTTTTATTCCTTAACAAAGCCCTGGCGTTAAAGTGTTTGCAAGCAAGAGGTTTTTCATTGGAAAATAGATGTTGTATGTGTTTGCAAGAGGAGTTGTCGGTTGACCATCTCTTTCTCCATTGCAAGGTAGCGGGCTGCATTTGGAACATTTTTATGTGCAGATTTGGTAAAATGTGGGTCATGCTAGGCTCGCTGAAAAATCTGTTATTGGGGTGGAGCCATTTGAGTGAGGGGGCCTTTCAAGTTGGGGAGCCTGGATTTAGCGCTGGCTTCCTTTCTCAATCTGTTGGGGTTTCTGGCTGGAGAGAAACAACATTATAAGATTCTAAGGCAGCTCCTCATCTTCTTCCAGATAAGATCCTTGCTTTTCTTTTTAGTTGGAGTTATGTGTCCCCTCTTTTTATTGATCTTCAATATGAGGACATCAATGTTTGAATGAGAATCTACAACCTTTGTTTAGGGCTGCCCGGAGGGGTATGTGTTTCTCATTTTCTAATTTTGTGGATGTATTTTTTTTCCAATAATTAACGAAGACTTTATTAAAATAAGGAAACATAATAATACAACAATATTAAAACCAACAATTTAGAAAGGTGATCCCGAGTACATAGATTGTTGGCCCACATCCCAATTTGCTAAGCTATCAGCAACAAAATTTTGTTCACGTGATACTTGGAGAAAGAGCACCAATGTCCAGTGATAACTCTGTAATTTCATACACTAAGCTCCAAAGCTCTCACGAGTTGCATTCCTTCCTTTGACCCCAACCTATAACAATAGTCGAGTCACCTTCAACAAGAGCCCCTATAGCTTCCATGCTTTTATCCCCATAAGCAAGCCCATTGTTTCTGCTTTTGTGAAGTTGCAATCAAGGTTCAAAATATCGTTATCGCGACTCGTATCGCAGACCCGAGATACGGGTACGTCTCGCGTATCGCAGCTT
>JAOXJP010200781.1:0-12073 GCA_025762735.1 Platanus orientalis
AAGCTGCGATACGCGAGACGTACCCGTATCTCGGGTCCGCGATACGAGTTGCGATAACGATATTTTGAACCTTGGTTATGGGCCCACAAAAGTACAACAGATTCCCACTTAGACTTTTATCAAACAGATGGTAGGCATAAGCAAGACCAACAATACCACAAACAATACAAGAGCCTTAAACTCAAATAATAACACTCAGCAGTAGGTATAGACCAAAGGAAACAGCCAACAAGTATAAAAATTCAAGAATAATATTTGAGGGAGACCCCAAAGATGTCATCAATATTTTCACTGGATTCAAGGAACCACGTGTTTATGAAGCGAAGGAAATCTTGAAACTATTAGATATCGAAGGTTATCAATTTTCCTTCATGGGTTGCGAAGGCAATCTATTTGCTAATTCTTTAGCACATGAAGCAAGAAAAGAAGATGATGAAGAAGAAGAAGAAGAAGAAGAAGAAAGTACCTAAGTTGGAGCCTCTCGTTACAAAACAGGGGTCCTTGGCCTCTCACCAAGAAACATCAAACCCTAAGAATCACTCTACTTGGGAAACCAATCCAGGTTTTGAGAGCTCCAGCTGTAAGCAATAAGAACAAGAAAACTTATATTCGATAAATACCAAATACAATAGAGTTTCGGTCTTTAAATAACTAACACCCTATTTTAAAATTACATGGTATTGACAAAAATACCCCAAAATAATAAATTAAAAGATGCATATGTCCTATTTTCGTCACTTTCTAATATCCCCTCAGTATTTTGGTCATAACTTTTGCAAATCACATTGGATTTGTAAAATCTTGGTCTCATTAGAAAGGTAATTGAATAGCCTTTCTAATGACACCAAAATCAAGCCAAAAAGGCAAGTTTTGACCCTAGAAAACTTGGGCTAAAAGTGATGGGATTATAACTCACAATAAATAAATACCAAAAAAACAGAAACTAAAGTCCTAAAATCAGCCCAAATAAAAGCTCCATGTCCCAAGTTCCTCCAAGGCTGCACACATGTGGTCCCTCCTAGGCTAACATGTGGGTCTCATATGGACTTTGGCATCAATGTCCGCATCAATGTCCACATCAATGTGGTATGATCTGATTACAAATTTCAGCTTTCAATTGCTGTCTAAATTGAAATAAAGCTTGTTGTGGGTTTTCAATTCCCCTACATCTGATTTTCAACTCTTCAGATATATTCATATACTTCATGACAGTCATATTCCCTTCGTTTAAAGGCATTAAGTTATGCAAAAATCTCATCTTGATAATCATAAGGCAGATATTTTTGCTTTATTCATAGCTTCATCTCTTCCCAATACACAACAAGAGGCTGTCTAGAATCTCTACGTTTATTCTCTACACCACTCCACTACACTAGACCTTGTCACTTGTAATAAAAAATCTTAAATCGGTCATAGCTTTCTAGACTAGCAAGTTAATATGAAAAAGCTTGTGTAACATTTTTTCTTCTAAAATCATGTTCCTTACCCCCTTTTTTATAAAACAATTGACGAATTTCATTAAAAAGAGAAAATGAAGAAAATGAGGATCACCGGGGAGGTGGGCAAAGCGAAAGAAAACAAGAAAAGTGTAGAATACAAGAATACAAAGGGCAAAGCAAGGGCTAAAACGCAAAATCTAACACATGGCCATAAATTCTCCCTAGACCACAAAGAGTATCACCCGTCGAGTCGTAATCCTTTTGAATCAAGCACCAATCATGAATGGAGTTGTAGATGAAGGCACGAAGATCGTCAAGGCTAGAGGCTTTGTTCTCGAAGATTCTCCTGTTTCTCTCCTTCCGAACATTCCAACAAAGGGCAGCAGGGAGACAATCCCAAACAGCTATGGGAATCTCCTCTACTGAAAGAGAACCTCTCCTATTGCTATTGTCGCATTATGTCTGTCACCATATTCAAAAGAGAAGATTGTTACCTTCTCATAAGGTCAAACATCTCTAAGAAGAAACATGTTCAGTTACCTGTTCTTCTCCATTCCTTGGTGCGCTAGATGGAGCACCACATGTAGTACTTGCTACATTTTCATTGGGTGGAAAAGTAATACCTTGTAACTCTTAAAGCTTGGTCTCCAAAACATCAAATCTCTTTATATCATGAAGAAGAATTCATCTTTCTGTCAGTGAGTCAATTTCCCTCTAAAATTTCTTCCACTTCTAGTAGTCATAATGCTTGTTTGGCTCTCATGACAAACTTGATGTAGGATCGACTAGATTCAGCAATGTAAAATTAGAGCTTAAAGCATCTTATTAAACAACAAACAATTAGAATAGAAAAGAGATGATTTAGTGCCAACAATTAAAGGAATTAGGTTCAGACTGAAAGGGGAAAGACTGATTGTTGTTTTAAGTTTACAAAAGTTCAGAAATTTGAATCGGGCTAATTTGGTTTAAGGGAACATAAATAGGGTTTTGAGAAGAATTTGTTCCAAGGGTTGAGAAGGATTGTAAGGAATGTTAAACAAAAGGGGGTACAGGTAGGTATCAGATTTCTCTGCAGATTTGATGGGTTAATGATGCAGGACAATAGAGGACAAAGAAGAACAAGAAAAAAAAACAGCAAGAACAATAAAGAAGAAGAATATAGAAAAGAACATGTGAGTAATCCTTACCCAGTACCCACAGTCCAAGGTAAATCCCTACCTGGATTTCAAGTTAGCACAAAACTTGAAAGAGAGGAAGAGGCATGACTCGTGGGAGTCAAAACCAGCAAAACTTCGGATACGATGGCTTACCGATTCCGCCTCTTTCCTCTTCTGTTATTTCTATTTACAAACTATTTCCTTTTATGCTATTTCTATTTTGGTAGAACGCGCCCGTTATGGGATGCTGTGGGTTGTTGTGTGAGTTATTTTCCCTTTCTTGCTATTGCCTTCTCTATTGCTAAGAGGGCCATATAATTGTAAGCCTACGAGTTATTTGAAATCAAGGAAGAAGTAATATTTTCCTTAAGGCTTCCAAGGTCTGATCCCCTCAAAGAGATCACTACTTCTCCCTTTGTCTCTCTTTCTCTCCCTCTCTTTCTTCTTCTTCTTTGTGTCTTAGCTACAATACAAGTTCCAACTAAAAATTCTGAGGCCTTTTAGCTAAGAAAATATGTCTGAGAGAGAAGAGGCTTTGTCTTAAATTAAGAGTTCAACACTAGAAGAACATACAAGACCATGAACATTAGACTAACATAAAAGGTTAGCCAAGTTGAGAAACAAGATATGGGCCACTACCGCATATTCAGATTTGTTTTCATAAGAATACTCATTTCTCCACACAAACACATATGTTCCTTCTTCACATTTCTCCTATTTGTTTCTCACATCAAGACAGTTTAAGGCAAACCAGCACATAGAGATATGAGGTAGCAAACATCAAGAAAGCTAGAGAGGGAATAAGAAGAGTAAAGCAATAAAGAGCAAGACCTCATAAGCCAAGTTGTACGGCACAGTCCTTGAGAGAAAATAAACTCAAAGTTGTCATTGAAAAAAAAAAGGTGGTGGATGTCCTCATACGCATCTTCTTTTAATACTTATTTTGAGACTGTAACTTGTAAGCTCTTCCAAGCTCAGACCTTTTCAGTTCTAATGAAATCCTAACAAAAAATACAAGTATTAACTCCTAATTTGAAAACAATAAAAATATAAAACCACTTCTAAAAATCGAACCTTCTAGAAAATCCCTCCCCTGGGTGGTGTACTCTGTCAAATGCTGGGTCAATCAGATCAACCCCAGGCCATTGTCTTGAGACTAGTTTGTTGATAGTCCTATAAATCCTGTCCTAAAGACCCTCTTGAAACCTTAACTAGAAATATCCACTTTCCTTCAAAATTTATTAATTCAGAGGATACCCTTAGATCTTTAACAGTACCTTTTTTTCAATAAATATCTTTTTAACAGTACTTAACAGATGCCAGTAAATGAAGATAATCTAGGTGTAGAGGGTGTTGCTTTTGCACCAGTTTTTTGGGGCTACCTTATCAATTTCCATGGCCTCTTAATCATCTTCTCAAAACAAGTTGATTACAACTTGTAACTTGTTCTTAGAAGTTCGATCTGCATCATATTTAACTGTCACAAATAAAAGGTCATTACCCAGTTCTTGTCCCATAACAATGGGGTGCTGGGAGGGGTGGAGTGGAGACAGACCTAACCTTTGGGTTTTTTGCACAAATGTTATTTAAAAAGAAAAGGGTCTTTCCTGCTTCCATTTCTGGCCCTACATGTCCTCGATGCCCTAACTAGCCATTACAAAAGAGATCAACCAGGATACAAAGGTCCCTGCCCCAAAATCATTAAAATTTCAGTATAAATAAAAAATCAGTGAGGTAATTATGCGATTCCAAATGACCACATTAAATCCATTATCAATAGACAGAAATAACAGTTACCTCCCACTTTCAGATGAAGGTTTTTTGAGGCTATCCAATTCCACACTGGATTTCAAGAAATACCTTCCTGGAGCTTGGAAAGTTGCAATCTGATGCAAGATAACATAGGACCCAATAAGATTGTTTTGACTTGTTACAAGTAATGGCATCAATGGTTTCCACTACTTACTCTCTTTATAATAAGTTCGATCTTTCTTGCAGAATTGGGAATTGTGTCTCCAGTTGCTTTCTCCAAGGCCTAGAAAAGCATGAGAATACATAAACACAACAATTCAAATAAGAGGCAAGATAAAAAAGCTAGTAATAAAACTTCAATTCATAAGAGGACAAGGGGTATCAGAAGTGAAAAATCCACACTTAGTAACCATGTGTAAAGACAAAATAAACAAGGAGATCCAAATTTAATTATAGTTTAATAAATCATCAACTCAGGAATACGTATGAACAAACTGTCATGTGCTCACTGTGTAGCATGCACAGGCATAAATCAAATATTTTTCTGAGAATGAAACAGGAAAAAGTAGTACTAAGAAAATTAAGTTGGAGAATAACAAAGCGCGTGTATATACAGAGTAAAATAGCTCATTACACCACTTTTTTTGGATAATTCTAATTACACCACTTTTTTTGTGGTCTCTGCCATATCATTCACATCCATAAATCCAATATGAGAAGGTAATAAGAACTTAAAACCAAATCAAAATCACTTTTCCTGCAGATTTTTTTTTTTGTTTGATGAAAGAAAATTTTTTATTGATAATTAAATAAAAACAAAACAAAGGGGATGAGAAATCTTTGAGAACAGGAAAGAGGGAGGGGCAGAACCCCACCCACAAGCACACAGCCCCACCAGAATACCCCAACACTAGACTACCCCAATGGAATTGGACCGGTCCCTCACAAAAGCCCCATTGTGAAGTCTTTCATCCCCATTGCACCTTCTAGCCCAGAATAAGATCAGATCTTTGACCCATCTAGAAACTTGAAATGCCGGCTTTGAATGACCTTTGAAGACCCAATTATTTTCCTCCCTCCAAACTACGCAACAAATTGTTGCAAGCACCAGCTTCCATATTCGTTTCCCAAAGAGCCGACATCTGCCAACCCAAGAGAAGGTCCATAAGACTCGAGGAGGGGAGTGTGAAGGTAACACCAAAGTCCCTAGCCAATCCGCACCAAATTTCCCAAGGGAATGGGTAGTGAATGAGAAGATAGGAGGTTGACTCTGAATCCTGATAGCATCAATGATTTCATTTGCCAATAAGGAACAATCAGTCATTTGTCTTCCAGGGAGAAAAGCATGCTGAGATTTAGAAATGACATCCCCCAAAACAAATTTGAGGCGAATAACCTGAGTCTTGACCAGCAATTTATAAATGCACCCCACCAAACTGATAGGCCTAAAGTCTTTCAACTCCGCCGCTCATTTCTGCTTAGGAATGAGAGTGATAAAAGTAGCGCTTAGGCATTTGCACCATTGGTCTATGAAATGAAAATTCGAGAAAAATGTCATCACATCATTTCCCACCACATCCTAACACGCAGTGAGGAATTTAGTTGGAAACCCATCAGGGCCCGGGGCCTTATCATCATTCATGCTATTAAGAGTCATCTTGACCTCTTCCACGGAGAAGGGTCTCTCCTGTCACCAGCACTGATCCTCACTTATTCGATCAAATTCAACCCCCTATACCACCAGCCGAGTAAGGAGAGGATCGATATACAAGTGAATATAAAATGTCTCCGTTATTTATCTAATTTTCTCTTGATCATACACCCACTCTCCATCCACCATGAGCTTGTTCATTGAATTAACAACCCCTCTCTAACTCGCCATTTTGTGAAAGAATTTTGTATTTCGATCCCCCTCCTTTAGCCACGATATCCTAGATTTTTGCCTCCAAGAAATCTCCTCCATTCTAAGAATCTTATGATAGTCTGGCACTGCACTTAGCAAAGCCAACCTTTCTTCCACGTCCAACTTGCATTCCATCTCTTTTTTCCTCAAAATGTCAATCTTTTGCAAACAGGAAAGCTTTCTAGACTCAATTCTCCCAAACTCCTCTTTCTTCCACTTAAGAATCTTCCCCTTTAGATGCTTCAATTTTTTAACCAATTTATAGCTAGCCGTTCCCTCCACCACACACTCCTCTCACCAATTTTTCACATTTTCAACAAATCCTGGAAATTCCAGCCACATTAGCTCAAACCAGAATGGACAATAAACCGAATACGGAAAGAAATGTCTTAATAAAATCGGAATATGATCGGAAGCTGAATTAGGAAGCGCCTCCTGAATAAACATCTGTGCCAAATCCAACCACTCCTCTGAACACAAGAAACGATCCAACCTGTTACTCACCCTCCCATTTGACCAAGTGAATGTAGCCCCTCGAAAAGGCAAGTCGACTAGTCCAAGCTCTTGAATAAAACTATTGAAACCTTGCATATGCCTAGAAATTTTATAAGCACCCAATCTCTCCTCCGGGCATCTTTCTGCATTAAAATCGCCTATGCACACCAAGGAACTTGCCAACCAGTATTGACTCTTTGCAGCTCTTCCCACAACACCCCCGTATGGTTCTGATTGCAAGGACCACAAACCCCCGAAAAAGCCCAAACTCCATCTTCCTTACATTTGCATAACACCAACACATAGAAATCTCCAATAACTAAATCAATCACCTCCACTACATTCGAATCCCAAGCCACTAAAATTCCCCCTGCCTGACCATTCGCGGGTTTATGAATGAAATCAAACCGTCTCTTCTCCCACAGATCCACCATCATCTTCTTGTTAATACTGAGTCTTTGTCTCTTGCAGCATAAACAAATCAACCTTCTACCTTTGTAACAAGTCCCTAACTCCCGACCTCTTCTCCTCCAACCCCATTCCCCTAAAGTAAACTTTCATTCATTTAATATAATAAACTCTCTTTGTTTGTATTACACCATTCCATTTCCTTCATATCTATAGACAAACCTTGAAAACGTTAAATAATGAAAAGGTTAAGAAATCAAAATTTTTAGTAGATAAAAATTGTGATTGTAAGAAAAACGATAAAGATAAAAAATAATTACAAAGAAGAAGAATATGCAAAGAAAAAAAAAACTTCATTAATTTAATAACATAAATTCTTTGTGTTTGTATTACACCACTCCATCTCCTCCATATCTATATACAAACCTTGAAACCTTTAAAAGACTCTTAACAAAAGTAGAATTTTTAATAATTACAAATCTCGTCATATTTTGATACCCTGCCAGTATTACAGAAAATCAACTAATTAAGTATGTAGGAGCAGCCTAGAGATTTAAGAAATCAAGGACTGAACTACAAGGAATAGCGGTGGGTTGAATAGAAGGGTTCCAATTTAATGAAATAAAATAGGGTTTATGGGATTTTTAAAATAAAAGATTAAGAAATTGAAAATCATAATTTTTAGTAGATGAAATGCAGAGGAAGGGTGACTACAAAAAGAAATAAAGAATTTGGGATGTTTTTATGATTAAAATAATGAAGAAAAAGTGTGGTTGAGATTACCCTATGAATCAGTTAAAAAATTAATAGATATTCAATAAAACTAATAAAAAGAAAGAAAAAAAAAACGGAAGATCAAGCAGGTTGGCTGCTTTGTATGGTTTCCCCTTTTTCTTCTCTTATTTAATATATTTTTTGTTATTCATAAAGAGAGAAAGAGAGAGAGAGAGAGAGAGAAAGAGAAGAAAATACAGAAGAATAAAACGAGAAGAGAAGAAATAAGAATTTCTCACGTGAAGGGAGAGAAATCTTACCTAGAAACACCTAGCATTTCAAATGACAGAAGCCTTCAACATAAATGAATTTTCATTCATTCAATAAAATAAAATTCTTTGTATTCTCCGGATGAAGAAGTAAAACTCTTTATGGAAGCCAGGACGAAGGTTTTTGAAAAAAACCAAGTGATAGAGTTGCTGTTGCCCACAGTTTTTAGGCTTTATTTTTAATGTTTTTTTTTATGTTTTAGGAGGGTTTTAGTAGTGGATTTAATGTAATAAGGTTATTAGAATCAAGTTAAAAAGTCGATAGGTTGGATTTAGTTTAGAAGAAGTTTATGATTGTTTTTAGATTTTTCAAAATTTTTTTAGAATTTATTGGTTCTTTTTGGGTTGACTGTACAAGGGAGGGGTATTTTGGTCCAACTTCTAATTTTTTATTATAAATAAAAAGACCTCATGTACAACAGTTGATGAAATAAAGATTTTGGGCAGCTTGCTTAGAGTCGTACGGTTGGGTTATCTTCTCCATCCCTCATGATTAAGGGAGTTGTTCTTCTACTTCTTGATCTCTTCTTCTCTAATTTTCTCTACTCCCATCATATCCCGTCTTCTCACCTTCTTCTTATTTATGTTTTTTCTGTAGAGAACTTTTTGTGGTCTCCTTAAATCTTCTTCTTTTACCTTCTTTATTAATCTATTGTGTTCCTACCCTCACCCATCACTCTCTCCATTGTTTTCCTCATTGTTCTTTACACTTCTATGCTAAAGGTCATTACCCAATGTTGGTCCCGTAACTACAGGGTGCTAGGAGGGTTGGACTGGAGACAAACCTAACCTTTGGCTTTTTGCACAAAGTGGCTACTCACGAGACTTGAATCCGCATTTTCACACTGGCAGCCCTAGTCACTACCATTGCACCAAAACAATGACCATTCATTACACTTTTGTGCTAAGTTTTTGAAATTTGAAAATTTTCCAACACCACCTATTTTTCTAATTACTCCATCTTCAGTCAATAAAAAGTTAATGCACATTCAAACATAATCATTCTACATCCCCAAAAACCTTTCTACACACTTTTCCCAAATCTTTATTGTCTATTTCTAGGTTTTTGGAAAAAAACTCACTTTCTTGAACCCTAAACCAATCCTTATTCAACCATACACCCTTGTCTTTTGATTTCTTTTAATTTCTCATCTATTTCTTTTTTTTTTTTCCAATCCATTAACCTTTATTGTATTGATTGCTTACTATTTGACCACTTTCTTGAAAGATATAAGTTTCTTGAATCCTTTCTTTAATTTTTCAGCTTTCTTTAAA
The DNA here is from genome assembly GCA_025762735.1 of Platanus orientalis. Taxonomy (NCBI): domain Eukaryota; kingdom Viridiplantae; phylum Streptophyta; class Magnoliopsida; order Proteales; family Platanaceae; genus Platanus; species Platanus orientalis. The sequence continues at coordinate 9,473 of JAOXJP010200781.1, forward strand.
ATTCAAGAACTTATTTTTATTGTTTAGAAATTTAACTTGAGGCTTTGATCTTAATTTATTAGTGTAGGAATATTATTTTCCTAATATCCTACATCAAAAACCCTTGATGCGGCAGCTTTACACTGGCTTGAATGGACTTACCCTCTTTGGAAGCAAAAGCCTAAGTGTAGGGAAATTAGAGGAGAAAGCCTCGCTGTCCCACTTAATTTCAGCTTTTATGTTACATGTTTTAGGGGCTAATTAGAGGGGAAATTAATGTAATAAGGCTTATGCCATGGGGAGGGAGTTAATTGCAATTTCTAGAAGGCTAGGAGTCTTTTTAGAGTTTAATTGATGTAAAGAAGGGCTGGTCATACAGCCACTTCTATTAGGGGTATTTTAGTCCTTTTATTCACTATTATTATTTGGTCTTTATAAGCCCACAATGGAACATGTATAGGGAATATGATGAATAAAATTTAGGGATTGTTGGTGTGTTTGGAGTATCCCACGAGTGGTTGGAACTCTCTCTCTAGTCTCCACCCCTCACATATTAAGGTGAGTTCTATTATCTCTCTTCTTTCTTCTTCTTCTCTCTCTCACGTCTTCTCATCTTTCCTCTTTCTTTCTCTCATCTAATCTTCTTATTCTACATTATTTCTCCCCTATTTTTTGCTTTCTTTCATTCTTAAATTGTTTTGCAAATTTTCATATTCAAGAATCCTAGGAGACATCCTTCTTTAGGTTTTCTTGAATTTCCAGCACACATAAATCCAAAAACAATTTCTTCTTCAACCTTTGAAAACCCTAGATTTCTTCAATCCAAGTCTTCTAAGCTTAACCCTAGACTATCCTAACTATTTCCCCCAAAATTTCCTAACCAAGTAAACCCTAACTTGACATCTTTCTTTAATTCAAGAATCCATTCTTTTGGCTTCTTTAAATTGTTCTTGGAATTCACTCGTACTTCCATCTTGTAGGTGCCTAATTCTTAGGTATCCTACATCAACCCTATTACTAACCCTCGAGCAACCATGACTATTGTTAAATTACCAAAAGAAAATTCTAATTAAAGTATAATTTTGAAAAACACAATCATGTCAAATTTTGATACCCTTCCAATATTTTAGTCATAACTTTCCCAAATCACATCAGATTTGCAAGAATCTTGGATTTCTTGGAAAGGTAACTCAATAACCTACCAAATGACACAAAAATTAAGCAAAACATGTAAGTTTTGAGTCCCCAAAATAAAGCCTAAGAAAAGTGACACAAATAGAACATTCACTTTCCTAAAATTTAAATAGAACCTAACCTACTAGGAATTAAATAAACCCCCCAAATTGACTAAAAAGAAATTAATCTAAATTAACCCAAAAGTGACAAAATTACAAACTATTGCCATATAAATATTTAAACCCATAATACCAAAAATACCCAAGTAATTCAAATCTGGATACTATTTACACTCATCAAACAGTCCTTACAGAGACACACAAAATAACCAATTCACTACCAAGTTCAAAAAAAAAAAAAAATTATAGTGGCTTTGAATTGCTTAATTTAGTGCTTACCTTTAGACTCATCCCTTTGGGATTCTTCATGAGTAGTGTAATCAACATACTCTGCAAATCCATAGGAGTAGCTCCTAAACCTGCACCATGTGCTGATGCTTCCCGTACAGTTGCATGAACAGCCCCAATGGGCATTTCTTTCTTGGTGTTGGCAATGCCCTCTTTACTGATCACTTGGGGGGTAATAACCTCCTCTAAACTTGTATGAGCATGTGTAAGAGTCCCAATTCCAAGCATAGATGCCATAGCACCAGATGGCCCAGGTGGTGAAGGTAGAGGTGAAACTGAAAGTCTGCCCTTAGAAGTAGTTGTTGACGACGATCCCAATTTAACAGAAGATTTAGCAGAACTAACTGATGCAAAACAATAGGAAGAAGAGAAAGAGAAAGAGAGGTGCAGCAGTAAATACGTTGAAATCAACTTTTTCTCATTTAATTGTAGGTTGAATTTGTGTATGGTACAAATTTTAAGTGGGAACAAAAAGAAGATCAGCTCCAATAAAGAATTTACTCTCTAACAACCCATATCACCTTGAGTAGGTTCAAATCTCTGCTTTGTAAATGCAGGCTCTTTCTTTGGTTTGAAAGGCATTCTCCGTGGATTAACTAGCAAGAGGGAACCAATGTTAGATATGTTAACATGAAATAATGAAATTCAAAGAGTGGCTTTATTATGTATTAGTATTCTCTAGGGGGTGATTTCAAGATTACATAAAGAACAAACAGAGATTTCAAGATTACATAAAGAACAATCAGAGATTTCAAGATCCTGACTTCCACTTTGAACAATTCATTTCACTGGGGCTATGATCAACCAATGATGTGGCTGATACATTAGCTAAGGACACATAATACAAAGGGACAAGATGTAAGAGGATAATCTTTCGCCCATGTATCCTGTTATGCAGTGCTTACTATTCTGCTTGGTCCTGCGATGAAGGAAGAAGTGATCTCTTGTACTTCTTGCTCGTTGTTAATGATCAAAACACATACACACAATATATATACATATATATACATACATATGTATATACATATGTATATGTATA
>JAOXJP010200792.1:0-12072 GCA_025762735.1 Platanus orientalis
AGTATTATCTCGCCCAAGTCAAAATTAGGGCACTTCCTCCTTTGCTATGTATGGCACAGCCACACATACCAAAGGGGAGCATCTGTCAACACACAAATTTTGACTCGGGTGGGTCATGTAATAGCATAAGGACAGCATAACAGCATTTAGGCATCAAGACTCTAAGAACCCTTGGATTAAGAAGAGAAAACATGGACTCTAGGAGGTTAGGCATTCCCAAAGAGGTCTTTCTAGATACTCCAATTGCAAATGAACCAGTCAAAGCACCTTATCATAGCCCAAAATGCATCATTTTATGATAAATCCTAATCTCTCCCAAAAGCATCAACAAGACTTTGAGGGTCCACATTTTAGAACCCCATTCACGTCATCAGTGTGTTTTCCACCTCCTGTAAGCCTTTCTTTAGCAAAGCATCATAGATGGAAAAATTACCATTTTGCCATTTTGTCATTTTGCCTTTAAAAGCTGAATACTAACTATCTGTCTCCCAGATCACTAAATCTCTCCTCCTATATAAGCCTTCTTGTTATGAAGCCTCATAGGCAAAGAATTCACATTTTCACTTTTTTTAACCCGTGGGTAGAAAATTACCATTCTACACTTTTGCCTTTAAAAGTTACCTCTGGACCCTCAAATGATCCCTGCAGCTTCCTCCTTTACCTGAATGATGTCATGATAGTTCATGTGGCTCCGAGAATCTCAATACTCCAACACTCTATGGCCCATCAGTTGTCTAGAATGGGCTCCCACCATTCACAAGCCCTGTCACATCCAAACTACAACATTTCTTAGGTTGTTGCATCATCGGTCTTTATTTAAACTTATTCTAGAACCTAATTCCAACCACACCAGTGCGATCGAAATAATCAGGAAACCTGAAAACCATTGTCTGTTTGCAATTAACAAAGTTTGAAAAGTCTAAAAGTAAACTTGGGTAGAATCACTTGTATCTGCATGATTCCTACACACATGTCTGATTAACTTGTCGTTTGTAGTAGTACCTGCAATGATCCAACCCACACGTATTCTTAGAAATTTTGGTAAATAAATTTACCACTTTACCTTCTTACAATCCAATGAAGCTTTTTATGAATTTACCAAAAATTGGACTTTTAGGGGTTTGCAGGTGTCAGATTATGAATTTGGTTGACTAGTGTGTGCGCAAGGACCAAGTAGAGAAAAATAAAAAATTCTTGTAGACCTTTGTTTTGGAATCTTCATTTACTGAGTCATTAATCCAAATCCTAAATCCTGCATCATTAATTATACCCTTTTTCAAGATTAACTGCATCATAAACCTATCCCTCTCCCATTGGTCCATGTCATCAATCCATGTCCATTGCCACCCCCTCATCCTCACCCTTCACCTAATCCATCTAACTTAATCTCAGCCCTACACTCATTGCCTCACAAAGCACAAAACCACCATTTGTCAAACCATGGGCTAAAACCACCCTCCACCTCTTTTATGATAGGCATCATCGTAGCCCTCCATTTAGCGACCCTTATCCTTAATCCTAGCCATTCACCATTTCAATTTAGGGTTATAAATAGCCCCAAATTCCCAAAATTCGTGGTCATTAGGGTTAGCCACAAAAAACCCCAAATCCTAAGAGAAAAAGAGGAAGAAGAAGAGGAAAAGCTTAAGTCCATTTCAATCTTTGGCAAGGTAAGCCTAAACCTTGTTCAAATTCATTCTCTCCTTTTAATATATGAAAAATTGTATGCTGTTATGCTGTCTAATTCATGCTTGAGCACTCCTCCAATTCAGAGACATGGTAAAGGCTCAGCCTCTACTTACTCCTATTTTTAACTGATTTCAATGGTGATTTTCTTGTGATTTTTGTAAAGGGCCACCTGAGCCCAAATTTTACTATGTTATACTAGACATATGTGTGATGTTTTGTATTTAATTTCATGAATTTATCATCTATGGAAGGCCTCGAAATGGCTCCCCAAACAGACCCCAAAAAATAAGTCTTTTGAGACCTAGTTTTGGGGAATATATGTCGATTTTTGTTTGAATTTTTTATTCATGATATGAAGCCTAATTTTTTATGTTTTTCATATATGTACGTCCTAATAACATGCCAAAAATTAGAATTTTTAAACACCCCTAAGGGGTCTAAATGGCCAGAATTAGGCTGTTGGACTTTCTATCTAGGCCTGATGCCTATTTTTTATTGCCATTATAAAATAGGAGTTGACAGAAAAATTGGCATTTGGATAAATAGGCATTAGACAAATATAGGCTTATTATATATGATTGGAAAGATCTCTCTCTCAGCTTTCCATATTGACTAACCATGTTCAAATCTGAATTTTCTGGAGAGAGATATGCCCTCTAGAGTGCCAACTGTTTATACCCAACCTAAACTGGCATATGGACAAACAAGCGTTAGGCAAGTATAGGCTTCTTATATATGGTTGGAAATATCTCTCTCTTAGATTAACTAACCATGCTCAAATCATAATTTTATGGAGAGAGATATGCCCTCCGATGTGCAGACTGTCCAAACTAATGCCTATTTTTTAAGCTGTTAAAAAATAGCCATTGACAACATAAACAAGCTTCAGTTTGCAAAATAGGCATTAGGAAAGTATAGACTTATTATATATGGTTGGAAATATCTCTCTCTTAGCTTTTCAAATTGACCAACCATGCTCAAATCAGAATTTTATGGAGAGAGATATACCCTTCGAAGTGCGGACTATCCAAACCCAATGCCTGATTTTTAACTTGTTAAAAAATAGGCGTTGACATAAAAAGTAGGCATTGGAGGAATTTAGGCGTTGGGATTTGGGACCTACCCTAGTGAACCTTGACCCCCTCTAAAACCTCTACACAAGCAACTAACATCTTGAAATTCATCTACGTGCTTAGACACCTCTATGGGCCTTGTTTACAGGTGTTTGGATGAATTTCAGGTGTTAGACTCGTGAAAGCCAAATGAAACCCAGCTTTAAACCAATCCATTTTATGGACATACTTTAGGAATTCCTTCATTGCAAATACCACTTTCAGCTTTTCCAATAATCATAGCAAGGTTGACTATATGCTTGTGATTTTCAAGCATATTAGATACCCAAACTTTACTTGGGAGACAACGCTTGAGTCGTGGCTATTACGTCAGTATGACCAAGTCGAGTCAACCTACCCATTCACTACATTTCAACCCGTTCTGACCTTTTACAGTCCTTACCTTACCTTAGGGTTATGTCGTAATGGTTTGCGACCCAAAGACCCTGAGACTTGGCCATAGCCCAGTTAGGTTCTCAAACCATGCAAATTGGTACAACATAGTCTTGGCCCCCATTTAGCTAACTTGTCTACATTTTGCAGCAGCGCGGAGTACTCTGTAAGTATATAAATAATCTAAAATGAATCTACCCTACATCACTCTCATAGTCAGACATATTTGACTACCGAGATTGGCACACACAACAAACCCCTAGAACTACATACAGTTTTATCCTGACAAAACCCTAGGATCACACTGAACCATAAGATTGGGTATGTAGGTAGCTTGAGACTATGTCTCAAGTGAAACTGTAATGATCACATCACGAGGGTGGTCCAAACCGATAATTTCACATCTAATAAAGCATGGACTTTAACATAATTTAAAACATGTATGAATGAGAGAAGCTGCCATAAAAAGGTGGGTATTTTGGGTGCCTAACACCTTTCCCAAATGCAACTATACAACTTACCCTTAATTTCAGGAACTCGAATAAGTACTAAGAGTCAAACCCCTAGACCTCTGGGTCTAGACTTCTCCTCTTCATCTGAAGAGGAGAACCGATGTCCAACTTCATTGATTAACCCCGAGTTGGTGGTGACTCCAAGAAAAGCCTAACCCTCTTATAAAAGGGTTAGTGACCTCTCACGCACCGGCATCATGTGCCGAAGAGTGGGCCCGGAAACCACGGGTAGGTAGGGGAATCCGAACCCCTCTCGAACGCCGATGTCCACAGCACGTATAAGCTTTTTTAAACCTATGAACTCCCTAATAATGACTAATTCAATTGATCCTCATTGGTTGGTCTTAATGGTGATTAGAACCTCTATTTATAGTGCAAAATCACCTTCATTTTGAGCTCCAATGAATCTTTTAAAACAGTAAAAAAAACTAGCCGCTTAAAGAATTTGAATTTACGTTTTTTTTCTTTCAAATATGGGGTATTCGACCGCTTGGATGCCCTCTTCAAGCTCTCGAACTAGGTCATCCGAGCACTCTGAGATTTCCATTCGAGCACTTGAATTTGGGAGAGTTTCTACCTTGCCCAGACTGAGTAATTCCAAGCACTCGACGGTCTTCTTCGAGAGCAAGAACCCTATCAGTTCACCTTCTTTTTATTTTTTTTAAAGATTTTTCAAGCACTTAGTGAACTCGACATTGGTTCGAGGCTTAGTCTAGGGTCATATTTGATCATTAAGTTCCTCATAGGTCTAACCATGGTCTCTTTAAGGTACTCGAGCATTCAATCATTTTTTGGACGAGTCTTTGGCTTGTCTTTTACCTGTTTTAGCACTTGCGTAGTTGCCTTAACCATTTGAAGTTCTCTTTTCTTTTTTTTTGAATTTGTCTCCAAGTAGCTTGTGGAACTTCTTCTTCATGTTCTTATGTTGCTCGGTGTAGCTTAAAGTTTGTTCTTGTTCTTCACCCTTTACAGACTTTGACATTCAAAGTTACATAGAACCATTGCTTATACACCACATCTATCTTTGGCATGTAATTGACAATACAACATATTTAACAATCTCCCACTTTATCAATTCAATGACAAAACCCAATAAATAAACAAATTACAAAGATTTAACAAATAATTACTTTTGTTTGGACTTGACAAGGACACACAACTTAGTCTACATATGTTTTTGCTCATGTGCTCCCCCTTAGTCCTTGGGCTTGTTAAAAACCTGCAACATTAGAAAAAATACCTTTCTCATTGCTTTTGGTAGAAGAAAAATTAGCATTGTCAATGTAAAAGTAATGATATTACTACAGGTCATGTTTCTCCATTCATTCATTTTTGTCATGAATTGACAAGGGTTAAATTAGTAAGGCCAAATAAGATAGCATTTAGAGTAAAGGCCATTGGTAATAATCATATTAATTCAAGTAATAAGACAATAAGATATTACTATTGAGCACATTTGCATTCGTATTAATGCAAGAAAAAAATATTACTATAGTGCAAGCCATGTCAACACCTAAGTGAGTTAGTAATTACTATAGAGCACGCCATGTCAACACCCAAGTGTGTTAGATATTATGATAGAGCACTATAATCGAGTACAACATAAAGAAAATTTCACTTTTTGAATTATGTGTACCCTCTGCTTTTATTGTGTGACTCATTTCTCATTTCACACATGCCAATATAGCTTCTTAGGTGCTCAAACCTCTTAGCATCCAAATGTTTTGTAAGAATATCAACTAATTGATTTTCAGTTTGGATGTAATCTAGTGAAAAAAAAATTTCCTCGACAAGCTCCCTAATAAAGTGATGTCTAATGTTGATGTGTTTTGTTCTAGAATGTTGTACCGGGTTCTTAGAGATATCAATATCATTTTTTTGTCAATAAAAAGACTCGTGGTGTCTTGCTTCAACCCATAGTCCATTGACATTTGTTTCATCCAAATGGGTTGAGTGCACCCACTCCCAGCTGCAATATATTCTGCTTTGGCTGTTGACAAGGAGATGGAGGTTTGTTTCTTGCCATACCAAGAAATAATACAATCTTCACTGTAGAAACAACCCCTACTAATGCTTTTTTTGTCTTCTAAATTTACAACTCAGTCGGAATCCAAGTATCCTGCTACTGAAGGTTAGTTTCAAATGGGTACCATAACCCAAAGTTAGCAGTCTCATTAACATACTTTATTGTTCTTTTTATAGTAGTTATATGAGATTCCTTTGGATTAGCTTGGTATCTGGCACATGCACCAACACTAAATGCAATCTCCTTGTTCTGATGTTGCTTGGTGTAGCTTGAGGTTTGTTCTTATTCTTCACCCTTTACAGAATCTGCACAGACTTTGACATTCAAAGTTACATAGAATCATTGCCTATACACCACAAATATCTTTGACATGGAATTTACAATACAATATACTTAACAATTATGAGTTCTTAGTGATGTATTTCAGATTGACTAATGTTCCCGTTGCCTTTATGGATCTAATGAACCGAGTGTTCAACCTGTTCTTGGATCGATTTGTGATCATCTTCATTGATGATATTCTCATGTACTCTACGAGTTCAGAGAAACATGTGTTACACTTAGGATCATGTTACCGATACTGAGGGATCACAAGTTGTTTTCCAAATTCAGCAAGTATGAATTTTGGTTAGGCTAAGTAACATTCTTAGGCCATATGATTTTCGAGGATGGGATTTGTGTTGACCCAAAGAAGATCAAATTAGTTGTGAACTGACCAATACTAACCAATGTGACCGAGATTAGTAGTTTGTTGGGTTTAGTTGGCTACTATCGAAGGTTTGTAGAAGGTTTCTGGAAGATTGTAGGACCGTTAACCAAACTAACTCATAAATATACAAAGTTTAAGTGGAATGACGGTTGCAAAAAAGTGTTTAAGAACTTACGGACCAACTAGTGTCTGCTCCAATTCTTATGTTATCGTCTGGCATAGGTGGTTTTGTTGTGTACAATGACATAATGATTTACTTTCCTATGATTTACTAGGTGAAAGATAATAGATTCCATAACTGTTTGACTCCTCTAATGATTTACCAAATTATCCTTCTTATATCATACCCATCATTATTTTTTCTTATTATATATTTATATAAATATATACATAAACTTAAATGGTCAAATATTAATTGAAGCAGATGTATACACATCCGCATTTGGTTTGTTTATAATTGAATATTTATTAAACGAAATGAATATTTAAACAAAACAGATATAGATGCATCCATATTCGCCTTAATCGAATCAAATACAGATGCTTAGGCAGATAATTGACACCCCTAATATGGAGAGAGTGGTCAAGGATTTGGGAGGGGGGAGAATTCAAAACTTAGGACATGAGGGTATCCAAGCATCTGACCAAACATTTATTTTCTCCCCCGAACCTACTTGGCATCTGATACATTTATTTATAATATTTCTTCTCTTATGAATGCTCTTCCAAGCCCATGAACTATTATTTATAATTTTAGAGGCTAGAAAATCCACCTTAGGAAAATACAAGGATTTAAAGAGTCTCTCCCATAATGAATCAAGATTTTAAAGAATTCCAAGCTTGCTAAGTAATACAGTATTTGTTAAAAGCTTAAGGATCTCAAAATCCTGAATCACCATCCTTCCTACATTTTTCTATGATTCTCCCAACAAATCTAATTAATTTTATTAGAATCATTACTCCCCCACCAAAATTTTCTCTAAATAACATTTATGGATTCATAATTTTTTTTGGGGATGAGATCATCATCAGGGGCACTAAGATTGGAATTGAATTGTAGGATTTGGACTTTAATTTTACCAAAGGATTGTTTGTTCAATCTCTTCAAAATAGGGGGGAAGAATTTTGAGATTCCTCTTTATGTTATCAATCATATCACCCTACTTATTTCTTAGTCCATCATTTTTTAATTTGCTTAATACAAGTAGGATGAGTGGCCCACATCCATTCAAACCTAAAAGGACATGGTCTAAAATGTAAGCTTTACGGTGATAGGAATGAAGTAAAATAACAATTAATTTTTGCTTAATCGCTAATGATGGGTCACTCACGAAACACTGCTTAATCGCCAAGTACAATTTAGTTGTAGAGAGAGGCTCAGTCACAAGTGATTTTGTCAATTACGGATCACCTGAACAGTCGTAGGCGACCGGTTAATTGCAATTCCCCTACTAGTCACAATCAACATTTAATTGCAATAGACTAGGTTAGTCACGGTTCAAACAACATGTTGCGATTTACTGATTTTTCCAAATGCCTTGTCTTCTTTAGTTATAGTGTTCATTGAACTAATTCATGCAAGCATAGAAGGTGCCATTAACACGCTTCTTGTCAATGAGCCGAGTTTAGTGAGCTTAAATCAAAGTTTAGGCTCAACTCACCGAGCTCAAAACAAGGTTTAGACTCAATCAACCTCTTAATGAGCAGAGATCAAAGCCAAACTAATCTAACTCGGCTCATTGATAGGTATGAGCTCATACTCCTATGAGGGGGCGAAGGTAAAATTCTGGATAGAACATCCTTATATATATATGTATTTGTCTTTTTTTATTCATGTTACAAGTTAAAACAAAAAGGGAGTGGATATTGACACCGATTAAATTTCTAAGTCCTTTTCACCCATATTTTTCGTCCTTATATACCCCTCCCTTACCTAAAATACCCCTCTCCTCCCTCTCTCTCAAACCCCCACCCCTTCTTTCTCTCGGACGCTGGCAACGGTAGCGGCCCCTCTGGCGGTAACCGACCCCCTTCCTCTCTCTCTCTTCCTCCCTCCCTCTCCCGCACCCCCCTCTCTCTCCCCCGCTCTCTCTCTCTCTCTCCCTCTCCCTCTTTTTTTTCCGGTGACCCATTCAGCTCCATAGGCCCGAACGGGGTCCCTTCGTTCGGACCTAAAAAAAAAGAAGAAGAGAGGGAGGGAGGGAGGGAGAGAAAGAGGAGGAGGAGGGAGAGAGAGAGGGGAGGGGGTGGATTGCTGTCGGAGGGGGTGCTATAACCACCGGTGTGGAGAGGAAGACGGGGTGGGGTGTGGGAGGGAGGGGTATTTTAGGTAGGGGACGGATTAGGGAAGGGGTATAATAGGAAAAAAAATGAGAGAGAGGGGACTTAGAAAAGGGAGCTTCTATTTACCCCACACAAATTTCTAAACCCACCTCACTTAAAAAAATTGTTTTGTGTTTCCTTTTATACCCCTTTTCTAACCCCCTTCTTTGCCTAAAATACCCTTCCCCTCCCTCTCTCAAACCCCACCTTTCTCTTTCTGATGCCAGCAGCGGTGACGGTCTCTCTAGCGGCAACCCAAAGGTAAGGAATTTTTTTTTGAAGTGTTCGGACTGCTGTTGTTGAGCAAGGCAACTTATGCTTGGACATGCTAGCCGAGCAGGGTCTGCCCCACTCGAACAGCCTAATTGAGTAGGCATTCGGGCAATGCCTACTCGGCTCAGCTGTCCTAGCAGGTTGCCTTGCTCGGCAATGCTAGTTTGAACAAGAAAAAAAAAGAAATGGAGAGGAAGGGAGAGAGAGAGGGAAGGAGGGGGAGAGAGGGGAGAGGAAAGAGGAGGGGGTGTGGGAGAAAAAAAAAGGAAGAGGGAGAGTGAGGGAGGACGGAGGGGGTGCGGGAGAGAGGGAGAGAGAAAGGGGAAGAGGGAGAAAGATAGAGGGGGAGTGCGGGAGAGAGAGAGAGGAGAAGGGGTGCCGGAGGGGGCGTCGCAGCCACCGGTGGAGAGTGGAGGTGCGGGTGGGAGGGGTATTTTAGGTAGGAGAGGGATTATGAGGGGTAAAAAATGAAAAAAAATGAGGGTGAAGAGATGTTAGAAATTTATGAGGTGTGAGTAGCGGCTCCCCTTAGAAAATTCATCGGTGTGAGTAGAAGCTCCCAAACAAAAATTGATTCGACTTTGAATCTCTAAGAGAACGATAGTGATTTTGTAAAGCATGGATGTCTCGTATATACCATTAGGGTTTTTTTTTTAAACGATTTTTTTTGTTTGCTCAAAGGGGTTTTTCTTGAACCTGATATATTCAAAGGAAATATTTCTTCGAACGGTTTCTAAGCGGTATTCTAAGCGTAATAGACAACAAGATTTTGGGCTTTTCTAAGAATATTGTACACAATTCCTAGGAAAACCCCAGAACTCTCATGAATCAGACAAGGCCATAGGGGATTTTCCAGGTTTCTTTGAACGATTTCGATAGACGGCAGCTGGGACGGTGAGGTGTGTGTGTGTGTTTTTATAATTCGGATTCAATATTCGACTCGTTAGACGGAATCGAAAACATCCGTCGAATATAGGATTCAAATTCGGATGGATGAGTTGCATAAGCGAATCGAATGCGGATGTATTTACATTCGATTCGAATTCGCTCCGTTTACAGCCCTAAATGCGTCCTGTCTCAGTAGAGCAAAATCCCTTCCGGGGTGTTCCGAAGGTGTGACATAGGCTACGATGAAGGGGCTCGATACTTCTAGAGGAGCGACAAGTTGGTTCACCAAACCCCGACCCAGCGTCCCCTTCTCGCTCTGCGCTACGGCATGCTGTCTGTATTAGAGACCTTCGTTTAGCTTGAGAAGCCTTTCCGATCGACTCATTGGTTCCTCGCAATGTTCGAAGGGCTGGTTCGTCAGTTGCTGCTGGGTTATCTCGGCCGATTCGTGAAAGACATCCAGAAGGAGCAGCTTAAGATTGGGTTATGGAATGGTACGTTGAGCGATTTCTGCAAATTTGTTTTGTTGATTTATTGGTGATTTTTCTGCAGTTTATGTTTTTTTTGTGATTTACTAATAGCCTGTTTGGCAGCTACCTGTAATGTAATCATTTCATTTGAGTTTCTCAAGGCGTTTGTAGCCATGAGGTGATTGTTTGTAATGAATTCACTCAAATTTATATTGATTTGTTAACTACAATTATTCTTTGTATACCAATTATTCTTTGTATACAAAGCCATCATTTATTTTTTATTTTTGTATTGCTTGGTGATTGTCTGAATCAACTGGGGGTTGAAGTTGAAATGTGGAGCTAATTTCTTGGAAAACATATAGACTTAATAAGTTTATCGGCAATTTCTTTAACTCATGGCTGTTAAGAGAACTTGCTGAAGGCACTGTGGGAATCATCGATAGCTGCTGCTTCGTAGGAGGCCATAATTGTTTAGGTTTGTTGCCGACTATAAGATCTGGACCTTCAATTGGCTGATGACATGTAGGCTATAGACTGATAGACTTGCAAAGTGGGGGAGGGAGTAGTCTGAAGTCTTCAAGGGTGATAGTGTTCCGGAACGGGGATAAATTGATGTAATTTCGGGGTTTATTTTTTTGTATCTTTCTTGTTTTATTCCTCTTGCTTCTTTGTTTCCTATTTTTTCAGAATAAAATTATGGTTATTCATAATTTTTTTATGCTATTTTGCAATGGATTATGTCATTTGCTTGGTGGTTGTTATTGTTCTGCCAATTGATGTAAAGTCAATGGATTTCGCAGTTAAGTACCCTTTTACTTTCCCACATGGGAAGCACATTAGGTGTTGAGATACATTACGTGGAGGGTAGTTTTGTCAGATGTATTATATCCATGTCTGTACGGTATACCATACACTGTGGTATACCAACTCTCTGCAAATAAATAAATAGCTCATATAGAGAGAATAATTCTCTTATCTCTTATCTATTTCTTCTCTCTTGCTCTCTAATCTATTTGCAAGTTCAAGGAATTAACCTATCAACTTGGTATCAGAGCTTGAGAGATAACTGGAGAAATCTGAAGACGAAGTGGGGCCAAATGCAGGGCTGATGTCAGCTAGGCCGTACAAGGGTCAGGTCTGGTTGAAGCTAGGGTTTAGTGTGGTTTGTGATGAGGAAGATTTTGGTTATTTTTTTGAGGCCTAAAAGTATTTTTTCGAGCCATTTTTTGTGCTAGGCGAGAAAATTCCGAGATCTGACAAAAATTGTCGGTCCAATCAGATCATAAATTGTTTGTACCGAATGATTCAAGAGGAGTGATCGTTTTTTGCTAATCTTTCATCTGAGACTTGTATCACTTGATTTGGTAGAGATTTGAGAGATTTACAAGAGATCTCATTAAACTAGGTTGATGCTCTCCTCTTCTGTTCATCGTTACGAGTTTAGAACCTTGACTTGTGGTATACACATAAAAAGGAAGGATACCATTTTCATACGCTTTGATATCCATTTAAACTTGCTAGAAAGGGTCATTCACTTTTACGATTGTGTTAATAGATATCCTTAAGTGGGGTTTTTTATTTGTAGATTTCATCTCTCTCTACGGAAACAGCCTCTCCAGAAATGGGGGTAAGGCTGCGTACATCTTGCCCTCCCCAGACCCCGCGTTAGCGGGAG
>JAOXJP010200803.1:0-12072 GCA_025762735.1 Platanus orientalis
GTTTGAAAATAGGTATCAACCAATAGAGAGACTCTCTCTTTGTTTGAAAATGGGGTTATCCATGAGTTGTATGCAAGAAATTGGTATCTTCTCTAACCTCAGGGGTGTTTCTATTAGCACATCTGCTGCATCAAGAGACATGTAAGTCATTGACATCGGGTACAAGTGCTTGAAAACATTGCAGAAAATCGATCATGTAAAAACTATAAATCATATGAACCATTCAGATGACTTATGCACTTGTATTTGTTTCTAGCTTACTTGATGATTAAGTTGTATGAGTTGTTGAAGTTTCTTTTGAGATTTTCAATATTGACATGTTATGTACTTATTGAATTGAGTGTTATTTCATTCATTTGAAAAGTTGATTGCTCAAAAGTCTTTTTATCACTGTGCTTAAAAGTTTTAATGGGACTCAGGAATGGATGTTAGTGAAGCTCTCCTTGAAAAAGCTATGAAAAAAGATATGCATCATGATTGAACATTGCTCAAGTTTTATGTCAATAATGATACATATGTGCTAAATATCACTCCAGAAGACTACATGTGGTTTTACATCAGCTGTGATATGTAGCTGGATTTATCTACAACATTGCCTTTGTCCTAGTTAAGCAAATGTCATTTTTTATGGGACTCATATAGAGATTTTGGAAGCTCTCTCTAGAAAAACTATGGGACCTTGTAAGGTCAGTGTGATGTACCCATAAAGCAATGGTTATATAGGCTATGGATCCATGACAATGTTCTCGTCCAACTTAAACATTGTCAAGGCGGGGGGACGTATAAGGAAGAATTTATAACGACTTTCTCCAAAGCCAGGATGGGATCCCGTAGGATCAGTTGTTGTGCTTTGCTTAGGTAATAACAACCCAGTCAATATTATAATAGGTATAACACATAACGTTTGAAAGTAAAGGCAACATGTGCTAATGTCCCAATAAGTCAATGTTATGTGGGGTCGATGCTAACTGGTCAGTCTGTTGAGCGATGACCGTCAGGACTGGCAAAGAAATTTTGTTGTGCTCTTTCCCGAGAAGCTGTGGAGGTGATGAGTAACCCGTGTTATGATGATGCTGCTTAAGCTTGATAGTTGTTTAGACTATGACTAGAAGCTAGCATTTTATAGACTTGATGGATTTAAGTGTGGCATTACTTGTGTCTGAGATCAAGCAAATGTCACAGGGTGGCTGTTAGTAAGTCATGCGGAAGATAACTTACTAAACAAAAAGTGGTTGGTGTATAGGTAAGCCGTTCAATAGAGTGGACTGGGTGTACCAACTATTGTTGTGAGGGCTTTGGTGGACGTGTAGAGAAATGTTGTTGTGCTCTTTCTCGAGAAGCTGTAGAGGGTTTTTCTAACAAGTAACCCATTGCTGTGATGGTGGATTCCTTAGGCATGATAACAATCCCGCTATAGCCCTAGGAATTATACAGACTTTATGGAATAAATTGTGATGCGTGCTTCGTCCTCATAAACAGACATCACAGGTGGATCATACCTTACAGTTATCCCATCTTTGACATAGGGTAAATAAAGGACTGATTGGGATTGGAGATGTTGTTGCGCTCTCTCTGGAAGCTGTGAAGGTTATGATAACAAGGAACCCATTGCTATGTATTATACATGACTCCCTAACGGTATTAACGCCAAGATAATATTTAGACTATGAATTGAGGTGCAACATCCATCTACATCCAAATAAATGAATGTCGTGAGGTGATTTGTTTGCACTAGGGATTTTCAGTCGAGGGCTATATATTAGGAGTTTTTTGGGCTTACTCCGAAAGCCATAGAGATCCTGAGAGATCAGTGTTACGTACCTATTTCAACCATCCAATCTGCAAACATGATTGACATAATATATAGGCTATGAAGTGATGACACCTACCTACACCTGGATAGGTGGTTGTCTATGGGCCTTTCTTCAAAGCCGTGTATCGACTCAACTTAGTGAACCTATGCGGCCTGGTAGGGTATGTCAGGAGGTTTTTAGGCTTACTTTGAAAGCCATGGAGATCTCAAGAGATCAATGTTATATACTTGTTTCAACCAATTCCCAAAGACAATTGTCATAATAAATAGACTATGTAACGAGGATCGACACTTGTCTATACCCGAGTAGATAATATACAATGTCGAAGGTTGCAGTCATTTCTTGTGTAGCAAGATCATAGAGTCCTCATTGAACATGTTACGGCTTGAGATTTGAAAATGTTGGGAAATGAAAGGCATATCATTTCTGATTGGATGATAACATTATCGTGATTGGCATTTGTCAGGAGATGACATATCATCTTCGATTGGTTTTTCCATAGTCGGACTTTGCTGGGTGATGACTCATCATTTAACTAATTTGGCCATGAACGGACTTTGTTGGGAAATGATTTGCTTACCGGTTCATGTTGGGGAATTTATTAGGTTTTCTTCAAAAGTCATGGGAATCCCTAAGGATCGATGTTACTTTGAAGGGGCCTCAACCCAATTTCATTCTTGAAGGGCCTCGGCCTAAATTCCATTACTAAGGGGCCTCGGCCTAAATTCCATTACTGAGGAGCCTCGTCCCAAATTCCATTGCTGAGGGGCCTCAACCCAAATTCCATTGCTGAGGGGCCTCAACCCAAATTCTATTGCTGAGAGGCCTCGGCCCAAATTCTATTGCTGAGGGGCCTTGGCTTAAATTCCATTGCTGAGGGGCCTTGACCTAATTTCATTGCTGAGGGGCCTCGACCCAAATTCCATTGCTGAGGAGCCAAAACCCAAATTCCATTGCTAAGGGGTTGAGGTCCAAATTCCATTCTTGAGGGGCCTTGGACCAAATTTTATTCTTGAGGGGCCTCATCCCAAATTCCATTCTTGATGGGCCTCGACCCAGATTTCATTCTTAAGGGGCCTCTGCCCAAATTCAATTCTTGAGGGGCCTCGGCCCAAATTCCATTCTTGAGGGGCTTTGACCCAAATTTTATTCTTGAGGGGCCTTATCCCAAATTCCATTCTTAAGGGACCTTGGCCCAAATTTCATTCTTGAGGGGCCTTAACCCAAATTTCATTACTTTTCATTTACTAGGAGGTGATACATCATTTCCATTCATAATTGATGGGAGATGATGCATTGTCTCTGCTATTTATTTGGGAGATGATGTATCATCTCTAGCTTTACTAGACCGTGAGTGGCACTTTGCTAGAGATGATACTTCATCTCGATTTGCTTTATTGCTCCTTGTAATAACCCATATTCCATTTAAAGGGTAAAAATGTAATTTTACTTATAAATGTAAAATTGTCATTTCACATGTTTATACATATCATGAAATGGTTTAGAAACCCATTGGACCAATTTAGAAGTGTAAAACCCAAGTTGGGCCTCAAACCTATCAAGTTCAAAAGTTATTCTGATTTTGCATTTGGAGTGATTTTGTGGGCCTGACACAAATACCGAAAGAATTTAAGGTCATGTCATACATTTATAAAAATATCTAGGAGTCTACTTTCCATAAAAACAAACGGTGTGTAATTATGAGTTTTCTAGAAGAAGTTATGCCAATTCTCCCACAAGGTATCTATCCTAACAAGCCTATGTGTTTGGGAAAACTTTCTGGGCCCACTAACACCAATCCCAAGTGAACTAGAGGCTGAGCCATATCTTTTTGAAAAGGTCTTCGAGTATTTTTTTAAATGCAATAAATGATGCTTGATTTGGAGTTTTCTAGAGAAAGTTATGGCTATTTTTCAGCAAGATATTTTTGTATGAAAAAATCTGGGCAATTTCGGGTTCTGCAGGCGGTGCCCCAAACACCACCCAGGCACACGAGGTGCACCATTTAAGGTGCCCCAGCTCTTGAGGGTTGCAAAAAACAATTCCTAAATTACCCTAAAAGGTGATTTTGTGATGTGACACTTGCACATTGGTTCCCCAAACATGTGGGATCTCGTCATAGGCAAGTTATAACCTTACTAACACCTTAATTAACTTATTTTTCTTCATTAGAATAAAGAGGGAGAGAGTTAGAGAAATTAAGGCAAGTTCTTGAGCCAAGTGTGAGAATTCTTCTCCAATTGGCTGAGTTTCACTCCCAACTCTGAAAATCTATTGAAATAGCTTGTTTTCTTCTTAGATTTTCTCTCTCTATCTAATTTATGCTAAACCTAACCATTTTATAGAAGTTAGAGAGAAGGGAAAGGAGGTTTTGGAAGAGGATTATCTTCAAACCAAGGATTAGGAGCTTGGGTAAGTAGTTACACAAAGCTTACTTTTTTTTACTTGTTCTTAGGTTCTTAGAAGTCTTGTGATGGTAAAATCTTGAGTCTAAGAATGTTTTCTCATATGCTTATGAAGCCTTTTGTTAAAATCTGAGAAACCCTAACTTTTATAGTGATTTGTGATGAGATTTTGCCATATTATGCCAGGATCTTAGAAATCCTTAATTTAATTTGTAAAGAAAAGTTATTTTACATTATTGTATATGCATTTCCTTAAGATATTGGATTCCATGAGTTTTGAATGCTTGTAAGTTAAGAATCTATGAATTTATGGTCTCCATGATAAATTATTAATACATGAAAGACTTAGTTTGCCATGAAAAATATGGATAATTGAATTGAAATTGAGCATCTCTTAATTTATTATTATAAGAATGAAGAAATAGATTTGATTAGATATATAAAAATTTATTAAATGCATGTTGACTCTTACTAGGATGAAAATAGCTTATGGTCGTTTATAAATTGCTTAAGGATGGTTATGAAATAATTCAAATGAGTTATGAGTTGAGATTATTGATGATTGAAAAGCATGTGTAATATGATTATGATTGAAACTCTCACTTATGTTAGATGTATTAATTATATGATTTTTGATAGTAGAATAATAGGCAAAATTTCATGATTTTTTATTGAGTAAGCTAGAGAATGATTTGTTGATGTTTCATATGCCCCTAATTACACTAGCAAGTATATGGTTTAAAGACGGATGTAGGATGTTTAATGATTGTTATGTAAATTCTTTAGTGAATCATGTTTAAGGGTCATGAATGATTAGAAAACATGTAATATGTGGGGTGTACTTATTACATAACGTTTGAAAGTGTAATAGTATGCAAAAATTCTACGATATCTTATTGATTGAGTTATAGAATGATTTGTTGATGTTGCATATGCTTCTAATCATGTTATCAAATGTATGATACAAATTGGATGCCTTTTGATGATGCTAGTGAATGCCTATAATGATAGATCTCTTCTACATTACTAAGTTAATAAATGTAGCATGTGAATGATATATTTTTTAGTGTCATGATTAAAGAATGTTTCATGTAGTGATATAAAGTAAGTTGGTCATGAACTAATGGGGAATGAAATAGGTAAAAAGAGACTCAAGGGAATATAAAGGAAGATAAGTAAGAATGTCAAGATGTAAAGGTCCCATTATTGGGAATGAGTAAAGAATGAAGTTAGATAAGAAAGAAAAGTGTCTTAATTATGATGGCCCTCCTATTGGAATAAGAATGCAATGGTATGATGGCCCTCCTTTTGGGGGTAAGAATACAATGATATAATGGTCCTCCCATTGGGGTAAGAATGCAATGATATGATGACCCTCCCATTTGGGGTAATAATACAATGGTATGATGACCCTACCACTGGGGTAAGAATGCAATGGTATGATGACTCTCTCATTAGGGTAATAATACAATGGTATGATGACTCTCCCATTGAGGTAAAAATGCAATGGTATGATGACCCGCCCATTGGAGTAATAATGCAATGATATGACGACCCTCCCATTAGGGTAAAAATGCAATGGTATGATGACCGTCCTATTAGAGTAATAATGTACTAGTATGATAGACTTACCATGGGGTACGATGAAGTGAAGACATTTCCATTGAGAATATATCTCAATGGTAAAATATGATGGCTCTCCTATTACGGTATAAACAATGGTATGATGACATCCCTCATGATTATGGATAATATGATATGCAAAATGTAAGTGAAAGCAAAATATAAGTAAGTAAAAGTAAAGTGTAAAGTCAGTGAAGGAAAAGTGTAAGTAAAAATAAAGTAATATCAAGTAAATATGAGTAAGCGTAAGTAGCCTAAAAGGTCCCATTATTGAAAATGAAACTATGTTAAAAAAGAAGTAAATGTTCATAAAATACATAAACATGAGTGAAACCATTATAAGAAGAATATAAAAGTTTATAAGAAAGAATGTTAAGGAGAGGAAAACATCATATGAGTTTCGAAAGCAAAGTAAAGTTATAAGACATGTAAGAGGAGAAAAGTATCAATACAAGAAAATGGAAACATTTAAGTTTCACAAGAAGAAGTTCATAAATTATGTAAGAAATAAAGTTTAATGAAAGAAAAAGAAAGTGCATAAGTTATTAAGAAAAATACAAGTCCTTAATATGAGTAAGTAAAGAAGATGTTAAAAAATAAGTGATAGTTCATAAACTTTAAAGGAATATAAGTTCTCAAATTATGTAAGAAAAATGAAAATGTAGGATGGTTCTTTCATTGGGATATGAGTCAATGCTATGAAGATCAATGATATGTGTTAAATGACTAATGAAAAGTGATCAATAAATACTAAGACAAGGATAATGAAAATTAATAAATAATAAGCAACCTTCTATAAATAACAAGTAAGATGGTGAATGATAATATTCTAAGGTAATGATAGACTTGTTGAATATGAGAGCAAAATTTCATATATCTCATCATATAAATGTGTTATTATGATTGTGAATCACTTAGGAATGATGCATGCCTAGTTTAAAGTGATTTGTATCTACATGTTCATATTACAAAAATATAATCCATGCATGAAAAATGAATAGAAGTATTCATTGAGATGTACATTAGATATCTTTACTATGGATGAACCATGAAATATTTACCATGTGATGGTGGACACATATTGTCATGTGTATTGTCAATTGTAGATATGAGAAGAATGCCATGAGTAGGTAGAATAATGTATATTTTCATATGTAGATGTTAGAAAAATGCTATGTATAAATAGGATCATGTATATTGTCATGTGTAAACATCAGAAGAATACCATGTAATCATGTGTATTACCATGCTTAGTTCTTACATTATGAACCGTGATGATGAATGTATAGATCTTTTGATGTTTAGTAGATGATATATGTACACTAGCAAATGCATACACACTAGAGATTTGTTTATATTTTATATGGAGTGGTAATTAGTATTTTTATATTAAAAGATTCATGCTTCACCTATCTGATTTTTGTAGTAGATTTTGTGTACCTACTTACCACTTGTGTATCTCACCCATACATACCATTTTTATTACAGGAGAGGTTTAGTGTAGATGCACCTTTTCGGAGTACTTTGAGGCCGAAGGGGAGGCATGCAGCTGATGTTTTCTCTTCTAGTTATTTTAATTTAATTTAGACTCGTATCTTATATTAGACTTTATTATGATTTGTGTATTAAGATTTAATTTTGACTTCAGACTTGTAATTTTATACCTATGATATAACGATGGGAGATTAGTGACATGATGCTAGTATGTTTATATATTATGGTTTATTTTCGTTGCACCCTTAAAATTATGGTTAGCCTTATGATGTTAATGATAGCTTGATCTTATTCTGCTGCATAATATGAGATTTAGGTTAAGTTTCTAAGTAACCCTACAGGTTAAAATGGAAAGTAAAAAAAATATAGTGAATATTATAGACCCGGTTTCATGCCTAAATAAGGTGAAGAGATTTGGGGTCGTTACACTCCTTGGTCCCAGAGTTGTCAACAACTGTGTAAAAGACTTCCCTAGTGAGATAGATAATGTGATTGACCATGCTAATTGATTGGCGATTGAGCTTGAAGCCTGGATCGGCTGGACTTCACATTTGCTTTTGAAAAAGAGGTTTGAAAATTCATTTTACCGTAATCTTTCATCAGTTTTGAAAAATTGGGCCCCTCAGGGTCTTTGAATATTTGGGATAACCTATTACATGACTCTCAAGTACATAGGGTCATATTTTCATATGCTTTGATGCCATGCTTGGTCTGGGCGAGGTGTGAAATGTTTGCAAATTTGGATACTGAATGTGTCTCCCTTGGGAGAATGAGATTACATGCTTATGCTCTAGGTCTTCATTTTTGCTTGCTAGAAAGATTATTTCCAAAGATGTGTGCTCATGACTTGGGTTGACTTGAATTAAGGTGCCATTTTTAGTTTTCACCCTAAGTGCTAACTTAATTTGCTCCATTTTTTGCCCCTGTTTGCTATGACTAGGTCAAAATGCCATTTCTGGTTTTCACTCTTTGCTTTGAAATATTTCTTTTGTCTTTGTCCCTTTTTTGCCCCTATTTTCAGACAGGTCTAGGCTTTTTGGAAAGTGACTGGATGAGGTATATGTGTTTCTTCCAAGTTGATTCGATGCTTGACTTATGCTGACTTGTGCTTAGGACTTCTCGAAGTGCTAAGAGTTTCAAATGAATGCTTTGCTAAATGAGTGGTTTATTAGGGGTTTCAGGATCTGCCTTTAAATAGGCAAGATTTGAAAGGGTCTAAAAGTATGAATGTGAATGGCTCTTGATTAGAGACTTATTGCAAATTGGAAATTATGGTTCTCTACAAAATGCCCATTTCTTGAAGAAGATTATGGTTTTGTATAAGAATTCCATGTTTGGAAGAAGATTATAGTTCTCTACAAAATCCTTGTATATTTTTGAAGAAAATCATGGTTCTTTATAAGCTTCTTTTTTTTTTTTTTTTTGCTTTTCTTTGTTTATGCTTTTTTTGCTTTTCTTTTTTGTTTTTGTTTTTGAACCATTGATTTTTCTATTTTGGATCTGTATGTAGAAATGACCATGATTTGGATGTGCAAAAAATGAATTTACAGGAAGAATTTTAAGCAATATGACCATTCAAGGCCTTCTCATTTCAAGGTTTTTAAGACAAGTCAGGTTTACATTAGTCAAGTAAAGAATCACTTGACTTGATCCAAGTTCACATATCTGGGGAAATCTTCTCAGTCCATATTTTCCAATAATAGTGCCTCACTAGACAACTTCTGTTTGATAATAAAAGGTCCCTCATAATTTGGCCGAGGTTGCCCCCATGGTGCTTGTTCATGTAGAAGGACCTTTTTGAGAACTAAATCTCCTTCTTTAACATTTGTGGGTCTAACCCACTTGTTGAAATCCATTGCCATGTGCCTTTAGTATGCTTGTCCATTACTCATTGCCTGTGCCCATTCTGATTATGGAATTTGTGCCTTAGCTAAGATTCAGAGACTTGGAATTTCAACTTTAATTGGCATGACTGCCTCCATGCCATAGACCAATGAATATGGGGTTGCCCTTGTTGAAGTGTGGATATAAGTTCTATAAGCCAACATTTCATGCCAATTGGAGTGGTTGACAGTCATTTTTTGTAAGATTGTCTTGAGATTCTTGTTGGCTACTTCTACTACTTTGTTCATTTGTGGTCTATATGGAGAAGACTGATGGTAGTGAATTTTGAAAATTTTGCATAGTAGTTTAAGATCTTTTCTCATAAAATTAGTTGCATTATCATTGATGATCTTGGTGGGAACACCATATTAGTAAATGATGCATCTCCGTACAAATCTGGCTATGTTTTTCATTGTGACTACTGCTAAAGATACGGCCTCAACCCATTTGGTAAAGTAGTCAATAGCCACTATAATGTATAGATGTCCGTTGGCTATCTTCTTAGGCATAGGTCCTACCACATCAATTCCTCACATGAAAAATGGCCAAAGAGTAGTCAAATTGTGCAACTCAGAAGCTGGTGCCTTGATAATGTTGGCATAAGACTAGCAAGTATGGCACTTTTTCACATGATTGTAGCAATTTGTTTCCATCATTGACCAGTAGTAACCCAGTCGGAGAATTTTTGTTGCAAGCATGAACCCGTTCATGTGTGGGCCACACTCTCCTCCATGAATATCATCAATGATAATGGAGGCCTCAGACTCTTCTACACATCTTACAAGGACATGATGGAGGGACTTCTTGTACAAAGTTCTGCCATGTAAAACAAACTGTACTGCCAATCTTCAAAAAGCACGCTGATCATTCTTGGAAGACATAGAGGACAGGGTCTGATCTTCAAGATAATTTTTGATGTCATGGAACCAAGGTTCGCTATTCAAGTCAATTGCTACAATCTAAAGATAGTAGGCCGGCTCAAATCTCTGCTCAATTTTAATTGATTTCATTTCTACCCCTTAAGGGATGTCAATCATCAAAGCTAATGTAGCCAAGGCATCTGCAAACTGATTCCTATTTCTGCCAATGTAGTTGAAAGTTAAGTATTTGAAACTCTTGGAAAGAATTTGTAAGCACTCATGATAGTCCAAGAATTTTTCTTCTCGAATGAATCAATCTCTCATAGCCTAGAAGATGACCAACGTGGAATCACCGTAGACCTAAAGTTCATCAATGCCCAAGTTAATGGTTGCTTCAAACCAATGATGCAAGATTCGTACTTGACTATGTTGTTGGTTCATGGAAAGCATAATCTTACAACAATTGGAATGAGGTCACTCGTAGGGGAAATAAGCACTGCTCCAACTCCACAGCCTATTTGATTGGTAGCTCCATCAAAACACATCTTCCATCTAACAATCTTGTTCAACTCAACCTCAACACAAAATATATGTTCATCTGAAAAGTTGAAGCTTAAGGATGAACTTGCCTATTGGCCTGCCTGCTAGGAAGTTAGCTATGGCTTGTCACTTGATAGCTTTCTGTGAGACATAAGTGATGTCGAACTCAGACAACATCATGAGCCAATTGGCAGCTATTCCTATGGTTGCTGGTTTCTCAAACAAATACTTGAGGGGATCTATTTGAGAAATTAAGAACACTTTGAAAGAAATGAAGTAATGACATAGTCTCTTGGTAATATACACCAAAGCTAGGTAGGTCTTCTCGAGAGGCGTGTATCTGGTTTCATAGTCAATGCAAAACTTGCTCATGTAGTAAATAGCCTGCTCTTTTCTATATGTCTTGTCATGTTACCCTAGTATGCATCCCATAGAACTGTCATGCACTGTCAAATATAAGATCAACGGTTGGTTTAGCTTCAGAGAAATTAATGCAGGTGGGCTTAGCAGATACTTTTTGATCTTGTCAAAAGCAATCTGGCAGTCGTCATTCTATTTAGTTGGAGCATTCTTCCTCAGTAGTTTAAATAGTGGCTCACAAATGGGAGTGAGTTATGTAATGAACCAACTGATGTTTGGATATGGCCTAGGAAACTGTGCACATCTTTCTCTGTGCGAGGTGTAGGCATTCCAATGATAGCTTTGGCTTTAGAGGGTCGACTTTGATGCCTTTTTCACTGATAATGAAGCTTAACAGCTTTCCATGTGAGGCTCCAAATATGCACTTATTTGGAGTTAGCTTGAACTTGTACTTTCTCAGACGGGTGAACAACTTCTATAGGTGCTTCAAATGATCTTCTCGGTGGTGGGACTTGACAATCATGTCATCAATGTAGACTTCCATTTCTTGGTGGATCATGTCATGAAAAAGGGAAGTCATGGCCTGTTGATAAATTTCCCCTGCATTCTTAGACCGAAGGGCATAACTTTGTAGCAGAATGTATCCAGAGAACCCATCCATAAAGGACATCATCTCATGTCTAGCAATACTGTCAATAAGCACATCAATGTGGGGTAGAGGGAAATCATCTTTAAGACTAGATTTGTTTAAGTTTCTATAGTTGTGGGCCTCAGTTATTGCATAATGGGTGGGCCTCTTAGAAAATTGGTCCACTCATCATGGCCCTAACCTACAATGGTTTAGAGTCGCCACCAGTCATTTTTAAGATATGACTAGACATCTATTTAAAATAAAATAAAATCATTCTTTATTTTAAAATTTTATTTTGAAATGTTTGACTCCATTTTGGTGGGTCTACATAAAGGCTTCTGGGTAAGCGGTTCGGTTATGGACCAGGGAAGGTGTTAGGCACCTTGGTCCACCCGCATACGCGGTTACCTACTTAAACCGGTTCAACTCTAGGGTCTATTTTCTATTTATGGTGAGTGTAT
>JAOXJP010200814.1:0-12072 GCA_025762735.1 Platanus orientalis
CCAATGGACCACACAGACTTCTACGTATGAGTCTATTGTGGCCGCGAATTAGTGACTGTCGCAATCAAAACCTGCCGGGCTGGGCTTCCCGTTTAGTGTCTTGTCACAATTTAGTGTCCACACTACAATTGGGGGGGGGGGGTGGAATTAAGGACCACTGATTTTGGGTGATAGAATATGAGCAGCTAATGGATGTCCACCAATCACGTAAAATGTTAGACAACGAAAGGCCTTGAAATCTGGTGTAACCAGTTGCCAATTGCCCATATCCCTAATAATGGCCTCAATCTCCTCATTACATTCACAGTATTTGTCAAGGAAAATTCTGTTATTCCGTTCCTTCCAGATATCCCATAAAATAGCATGTAAAAGGCATTCCCCAAATCTCTTGCTTCTCCCCCTTCATTTACCAGATTGCCACCTTAATCTCCTCTTCCTTGAAAGGTCTCTCCAACCAAGTCGCTTGCTAATCCGATATATGGGGCAAATCCAAACAATCAATTTTAGGTCTTCGAGCCCATGTTTCTTTGTATAACTGCTGATGAAAAGTCTACAAGCTGCTCCCTAATCACCTCCTCTCCTTCCACCCAAGACTACTCCATCTTTAATCTTCGTATCTCAGTGGCACCCTTTCTAATTGGCCATTATACAGAAAAAAAATCGTGTTGTTGTTTCCCCCCTTCAACCATTGCACCTGAGACTTATGCTTTCACATGACCTCCTTCATGGCAAGCACCCTCTCACACTCGGCTTTCAACTCTCCCCTTTCAGCCTTCTCTTCCACCCTAGCCTCACCTCTTCTTTTTTATCCCACCTCTAGATACTTTCAAGAGAACTTCCTTCATCCTCTCGATCTTGCCAAACTCCTCCATGTTCCATCTTCTCAACCTATCCCTTAAGCATTTCAACTTCAGTCTAAACTGCTGCCTTGGTGGTCCATTGACTCCAAAGGATCTTTGCCACCCTCCCACCAACTCTACAAAGCCCGAATGCAATGTCCACATCATCTGAAACCTAAACGGTTTTGGCTCAGAGCCTACCTTCCCTGCCTCAAGACAATAGGAATATGGTCCAATCCCGGTCTAGGTAAAGAAGAAATCCCACCAGTGAAAAATAGTCCTCCCACTCTAGTAAAACTAAGAATCAATTGAACTTACTCATAGTTGGACCACCCTTGAAATTGGACCAAGTTAACCTAGCCCCCAAGATTGGGACGTTTAAAAGCTCACGTTGATTGACAAAACTGGCGAACAACACCATTCCCCATGTTCTTCTGGTATTCTTCCACAAATATAACTTTTTTAAGATCACAACCCACACACCATGGAAAGTTCCCTCTGTTTCGGATCTGCCCCAGCTCAATTAAGAAGTCCTCAAACAACAAATCATTAATTGGACTGTAAATTCCAGTTACAATCCATTTTTGCATCTCTCCTTTCAGCAAAGCCACCAATAAAATTGAGAAATTATCCACCCGGGATCTAAACACTCCACCCTCTCTCTTTCCCATAACATAATTACCTAATCCACTTCCCCTCTAGACGGCAACACAATCTACCGTGACAACCTGAAGCAACTTGTGTTGCTAATTATCTTCTAAGTGACTCCGTCCAACTTCGACTCCTGTAATGTCACCACAGCAGCCCAGCTAGTCTTTGACACCTCCACCAAATGCCTCCTGTGTCCTTGGACCGCAGGCCTTGCACATTCCACGACAAAATTTTGTACCTCTTTTAAAAACAGCTCTAAACCCCCTAACCTTTCTTTCTGCACCCCTCCCCATCTCCCCCTTGTCCTTGCCATATGAGATTCCCCACCACAAATTCTTGAGTTCCCTCAGCTTCTTGCTCCATCTCTTGGCCTCCCATTCTACCCTTATCTCTCTCCCATGTTCATTTTGGCTCCTTTTCCAACTCAGCGAATAATTCCCACCTGTTCCAACCCATTGAAAGATAATCCCAACACCTCACTCACTTCACCCACCTTCCGGAACACCCCCATCCAGAAACTTTTGCAAGAGGGTATTTCTCCTCGTTTTTGTTTGCTTTCCAAACCACCAATGCCAAGTCCATGTCTTGACTCAGTTTTGCTGTTTCATCGGCCCCACCAACTACCCATCTGCCTCAGACCAGGTTAATTTACTTTGAAATTTCTCCCAGCTACCCGTCTTTGCAATCACCGAACACCCTTGCTCCGGCACCCCATCTGCATACAAATCACCCATGCTGTACTGGACATTTTCTGCACCTCCCCCCCATAATAATTAAAAATTCTGAAAGTCCCTCAAGGTTCGAACACTTCGCTTCATCTTCCATCCCATTCCACTTTCATATCCTACTTCACTATTCACCCGCTCCAAATCTCCCCTCGCTTGTTCCACCTTGTCCCCTTACCCTGTAACTACCATCCCCAACCCAACTGAATACGTCTGAACCCCCATTACAAACCCTTCCCCATCGTCTTCTAAGGTGGGATCCCCAACCTCCACCTGAGTCCCCATTTTCTGACCCCCCCCCCCCCCAGTTCTGTTGGACCTACCTGTGACACAGCCCTCATTCAGTGGCAAAGATGGCATTGCCAGACCCATAGCCTCAACCTGACCGTCTGCAGCACCCCCTAGGTAGTTGCTATGACCTTGAGAGGTTGGTTCGAGTCCATTGATAGTTGCCTCATGGCTCTCATTGTCAGAGAGTTGCAGAGTTGCCATCACCGTAGTCAGTATAGAGCTCCCCATACCATCGGGGCTGCAGCACCTTCCAATATCACAGCCATTACCCTGATCTCTAAGGCTTTTGCAGCCATTAAAACATTCAGCCTGACTCTAACCCGTCTTCCTGTTCACCATTGACTCCACCTCCCCTAAATCAAATTCTACTTTTGCCCCTTTGGAATGCCCCAATACATATCTATCCCACCCGTGAAAAAGACCCTTTTGCTCCCCCATAGCAACCCAAATTCCCCTGATTTTCTTTCCATGTGCATAGCATTTTGTGTTTTCTTTCCACCATTGATTCTCTTTTGCGAGAAGACAAGTGTGTGGTTGTGTGTATGTTATTTTCTATTGTTTAAAGAGCCTTTTATTTAAAAAAAACTAGGAGAAAGTTACCAATTAATTAACGTGACAAGGTTATCTAGGGGCAGACAACGGGAATTGATACAATGTGTGGATTTAAAGGAGAAATGTGATCCTATATATGCTATTGTCGGTTAATTTATGTAGGTCTTTTTTTCTTCTTCTTTCAATTAAAATCAAGCTTATACATTAGTTTTTAGTGCTACTTAACATGGCTGCATGAGAAGTTTCCTGCAGATATATTTGAATTTGAGGTGTATGTAGTAATTAGTATATCTTCTGTGGTGAATGGATAGCCCTATGTGTAGATTCTTTGATATTATCTTCTTTTTTTTTTTTTTTTTAACATATTACCTGTGACAAGTAACTATATGATATTAAGGGCAACACTGTATGATGCATGAACTATATTAGGGTGTAGAGAAAACTCAGTATTAGTAATAACAATTAGTTGTTTATCAAAAAAAAAGTAATAACAATTAGTTGCGGAAGTGATATGATATTAAGGGTAAGACTGTATGATGCAGGAACTATATAGGATGTAGAGAAAACACAGTATTAGTAATAACAATTAGTTGTGGAAATGATATGAGGAAAAGAATGATAGAATTGAGTGATGGGATTGAGGTAAATTATTGGAAGTAAACCAGGATTTTTTATGAGGAAAATAGGAAATAAATATAGTAGCCGTTTGTTATAGAGTGATGTAAAAGTAAGTAGGACTTATAACAGTGAAGTATGGGATGGGTTGAAAACTTGGGAGAAATTGAATGCAGGGTTATTACAGAAATTTGAGATCAACAATAGAATCAGAACTAGATGAAGGTAACAAGCTGATAATAAATAAAATAAAAATAAATGGACAATGAAGAAAGGGAAGGATAACCCAATGGAGTCAGGACTTGGTGACCTTAAAAGCATTAACAACTTAAAGGAGAGTAGATTTTGATTCTGCATCAAACCAATATGCCAGAACATCAACATAATTGTTCATTACCTCACTGCAAAATCGATTACATGGGTTTAAATTGGTATTCACTTGTCCAGCCTATTAGCGACCCAAATTGACTCCCATTTGGTAACCCTATCTCAATTCTGTTGATGCACACATTTCTAGTGATATTAGAACTACTTAAACTCAGATTTAGCTAACTCCCTTAAACCATCTGACACAAACTAATCCAGGAATAAAATAAAGTGGATAAATTTAATTCTGAGACCAAATAATATATCTAGCTAAAAATAACCTGCGAGGAATCTAGGGAAGATTCTGGAATTATTCAAATTTCAAAATTCTTGTGGGCCTCAACTGGAATTCTATCACTATATGTTTCCTCACCACCATGCATTATTGTATCTGTACAAAGAAATGTGACGGATGGTCTTTTTCTGTGCATTTGTTCTAGGTTCTAACAATGGCATTCATTAGTAAAGTTGGGAATCTACTTAAGCAGACCGTGAGCAGGCATATCAATACAGAATTGTCAGCATCCAATCCATCTATATACCAAGCCATAAGATCCATGTCATCTTCAAAAGTCTTTATTGGAGGTTCATCCAGTCTTCCTTTTTGGTTACATTACAACTCATTTTCATAATTAGCATTTCTTGATGTCTTCAAGTTTGGAGTTGCAGGTCTCTCATATAGTACAGATGACCAAAGCTTGAGAGAAGCTTTTGCTTCTTATGGGGAAGTCATTGAAGGTATAAGTCTTGCTTTACTGTTTTTTTTTTTCTTCTTTTGCTGCAATGTGTATAACCTTGCATAATTTGGAGATTGACATTTGCAAGTGTTAAGATATCAGTTTTATATATATATATATATATATATATATATATATATATATATCAAAAGTTTTATTGAAGAGAAAAAGGGGATAAGGCATCCCGAAAGCAGAAGAAGAAACAAGGCTACCAGCCCCAAAGGAGCTAAACAAATACCCAGAATAATCACCTCGGATTACGGCTAATGATCCCATTCCATCTCTTCAAAGGTCCCCTATCTGTAACGAAGAGCAGCCCTTACATAAAAGATCCCCACATTACAATCTTATCTTTAGACTGTCTGTAAATCTGGAAAGAAGGCTCCACGAATCCCTTAAAGACTCTGTTGCTGCTTTCTAGCCAAATGGACCAGCATATGCCTGCAGCGACAAAAAACTCCATGTCAACTTTCCTTTCGAACTTAGAGCCCTAGTCTTCAAGTGAAAAGTAAACTGGGAAGATCCGGAGGGGGGCACCCAATGAAAACCGAAATCCCTAATCTCCCTACACCAAACTGATGTAGGCAAGTGTGTGTGTGCCATAGAAGACTAAACAAAGAATACCAAAAGTGATCTAGCAAAAAAAACTAGATTCCTACCAGCACTAAAGCAATGCAAATCTGGTTGGTTTTCAAGTATGTTTAGATGTGTAACATAGAGTGTTCAAGTAAACAAAGTAAAGACAAAATTATACCCTAATCTATGTGCTTAGAAGTCCCAACTAAATTAGGAACAAGCAATGTCCAGCTTGTTGGCTGAAATTTCATGTGGTTCAAAACATGGTTTAAAGAAGTTCTAAAGTAGTGAATTCAATGTAAAAGTGTAAGGAGCTTGTAATAGGGTTGGACAATGAGAGTTAATGGCCTAATAGGGTTTTTCCAAAGTGATGAAAAATTCCTATAGGCTGTTAACACAGAAAATCCAGCAAGCTATTCACTTAGACATTTTAACAAACATATGGAAGACATCCATTTTCAAGTGATTCAAATCATGAGAATTAATGGGCTGAAATACAAAGGCTTACAAGGGAAAGTTAAGGGAGTTGTTAGGGATTAATTAACTTCACAAAATGTAGACTGTAGGTTTAAATAAACCCTAGAAAATTAATCCACAACAGGCTCCATTCATGCCAACAATTCCACCTAAGTTCTACTCAACTAAAAAATAAGAGTAGGGCTGAAAACTGTAAGAGTGCACCTGATTTTGTAGTTGTTGAATCCTCTTGATGTTGTCTAGCACAAGCCTCCACAATAGTCCATAAGAATCCAACGAATCAATTCAATTTGATGCATAAGTCAAATTTGGCCAGAAATTAAGTGTGTCGTCCTACCTAGGAATCTTTTGGGATCTCCTATGGTTTTGAGAATAATGATTCCCCTCTGACACTAGGTGTGTCACCCGGGCCTTGGGAAGCTCCTAAGATGTTCAAACAACTTCAAATCAATGTATCTGCTCATCGGTGAAGCAATCTCTTGACAATGGAATTTTTTTTAAATTTCTAAAATTTTAAAAAATGAGAAAATAAAGAATAGAGAAGGGAGAGAATCCTTTTAACCCAAAAGGAAGGGACTGAACTCCACCACCACTGTTAGCTTGGAGAGTTTCCAAGCCCTTTTCAGGGTTTACTCCAAGATCTGTATGAACCAAGAGAGGGATAACACGATTTTTTAAAAAAATTTTCATTCATTAAAAATAAGGAGTAAGGCGTGTGTGTCTCTTTATAGAGACTCCCACGCCTAGGGTGTTACAAAATAAGGTCCACTGGACCTACATATCCCTAGTCTGACAAATTTGCTCCAAAATACCCTCAAAACTAACCCCCCCTTATAGTGTGACATAAAATAAAATGTAATATAAAAATAAATGACTACTAAGCATAAAAATATCCCTATACATAAATCTAAACTTTCCCAAGTCTGAATAATAATGTGGGCCCCTATCCGAACCATAGCAAGGGTCCGGATCTCCTCCATC
Organism: Platanus orientalis; assembly: GCA_025762735.1. Classification (NCBI taxonomy): domain Eukaryota; kingdom Viridiplantae; phylum Streptophyta; class Magnoliopsida; order Proteales; family Platanaceae; genus Platanus; species Platanus orientalis. The sequence goes on from JAOXJP010200814.1 coordinate 6,811, forward strand.
ACCTCTAATAATTCTGAAAACTATCACTCCTAGCTCTAAAGTCCTCATCACAAACCCCCTATGCGAAGGGACAATGAAGAAGAGCATGAGATATTGATTTCCTCATCTCCATAGCGGATGCTGCACACATTGGTGGGAGAAAGTCTTTTCTTTTGCAACTTGTCTATAGTTGAGATTTTTCCAAGAGCTGCAATCCACTGAATTTTTGGAGGAGCCAAGCCATACCAGATTTCTTTCCTAGGGGATTGATGCTCTATGGAAGTGTCTGTCCACTCAGTTTCAAATATTAAAACCAATGGTATATTGACAGACCATGGGCTTGAAGAAGCTGGGCTCTTGAGTTGCATGAGTATGCAAGTCTTATTCTGTTGAGGATCCTTGAGTGCCGTGTTTGACACTTGGTCTTTACGATATGTGGGTCCAAGTTCATTGCTTTTTTTTTTTCCGTAAATAATGAAGATTTTTTTAATCTACTTAAAAGAGAAATGCATGAGATCTTTTTGTTTGATAAATAAAGTAATTTATTGATAAAGGGAAAGATGCATGAGAGGTACAAACCCCCAGGGACACCTAGTCTTTGTACTTGATCTCTTGAAACAAGGGGAGATGAACAGTCCAAGAAAAAAGCTGGGGAAAAGTTTTCTTCCTGATCATGCTATGCTCCATGACTTTGCCTTCGAAAATCCTAAGGTTGCACTTCTTCGAAATAACACGTAGGAATCTTCCTGTAGGATATAACACTTCCCTGCTGCAATCACTCCACTCCATAAGCAGGCCATTTATAGGAACTGGGAGCACCCAGAATTTACCAAATCTGCCCACACCCGAATACTATACTGAGGCAGCTAACGGGCAATGGAGGAATTGGTGAAAGCACAGCAGGCATCTGTTGACCATAGAATTGCATGAGAGATACATTTTCTCAAGAGGGGCAGAACTACTAAATGAAAACATAAAGAGTCCCACCCAAAACACACTCTTGGTGTTGTATGTGTGTCTTGTAGGGAGAGTCTTCGGGGCATCTCTTCATGCATTGTTTGAATATAACTCCCCTTTGGAACTGCTTCTTATCGCGTTTTGGGATGCATTGGATTCAGCCGGAATCCCTTCAGGGCCTATTTCATTGCTGGTCGCATCAGCCCTCTACAGGTGGAGTAAACTGGGGAAAGAGATTTCGCAGTTGATTCCTGTGGCTATATGTTGGTCTATCTGGGAGGAACGTAACAAGAGAATCTTTGATGGCATCTCTAGTCTGTCTCGGAAATTGATGGACTCGGTTCTCTCAAGACTATATGATTGGTCGGTCTCATCTTCAGGAGGCGATTATCCTTCTTATCGGGTGTGGTTATTTGATTGGGACTCCTATATCCGTATAGCATAGAGGAGACTTGTTTTGTATCTTTTTTTGCCTTTCTTTTTTCGTCGTTTTTTGTTGGCCATCAGCATGTCTCATGCTTCTTTGTATTTGCTTTGAGTTTTCTCTTATATTACATTACCTTTTCAAAAAAAAAAAAAAAGGCTTTGCATGGATCCTGGCATCTCCAATTTTTTTAAAAACCTGTAGCTAATGGTGTTGGCTGTTTGATACGAGTTTTCTAATTTGAATGAACTTCAAGATGGTAGCGTTGCAATATGGGTCCAACTCAAGAATATTTTTAGGAAACTGATTGTAACTTTCAAACCTGAGCCTGCTTCTCTTAAACTGGTAAAGTTAACAATTGTAGTGTATTTGCATGTTATTATATGCCTGCATAGTAGTGTACTTGGATGATGTGAAAACTCTTGTAATATCTTGTGTGCTTATTGTTTCATACCTACATGAATTAAGTTAAAAAGTTATTTTAGAATTACTACTATGTATGCATAATTGCATATATAATCATAGTTGTCAATGTAATCACTAAGGTTTATATAATTTTGTGCATATACAAGTCTACTTAGGTATATAATTGTGTGGGAATAGTTGCAATTTTTTAAGTTCTTTTTTTCATTTTCTTAATTATTATATGCTCCTCATACATGTACATCTTGCATGGATCTGGTTGCAAGGCTAGAATTTCTTAGCCTGTTTATCTTGGCTACCTGACATGCATTTGACATTGAATTTTTTACGCCGAATCATATAATGCTGTTTATACTTTGAAGTCCTAACTAAATTATATATTAGACACCTTGGATGCTAGTGATGTGTCTATTATTATGTTGCAACAATGGAACATCGAGATTGTATTCAAAATTTGACTGAAACTAGTAGTTAAGTAAATTAGAATAAAAAAAAGAACAAAGAAATGATGACAAGCATATATTTCTTCAGTAGATAAATGGGGTTTACTGATTTTTTATAGGTATGCTCTTTTTTGTGTCTGTGAGAGAAGCGGGAAGCGAGGCTTACTAAATCATTGGGAATTGAGAAGCGAAATATATATATATATATATACATAAAATTCATACTAGAATATGAAACAAAAATAATATGCTAATAGATAATACTAATAGAAGTAAATAACTAAATCTACAATCAATAGGCACAATTACAATGAGTTACAATGAATAAATACAACTACAGTACAATAAAGTGAATAACGTCGACATAGTAATAAACAAACCAAAATTATAGCTATTATAATATGCCACTAAAAAAGAAGCATGACATATATATGCAACTAATTACGAACAAAAATACCTAAGAATCATTATTATTTTATTGTGTGCTTGAACCATATATACATTGGAACTATAGCAATATCACTTAGGCCTTAGCTTTATACTAATTTTTACAATATATTGCTTGCATACTTATTTGAGTTTTTGGTTAGGAGTTTTACTAAATTGCTAAAATAATGAAATTTGCTTTCATTTGGTTAGTTAATTACTGAAATAATTGAACTAGTGGATTTTTGTGTGCAAATAACGCTTCCCTATTCGACTCCCACGCTTCCCTCAAACGCTTCCCATGCTTCTTTAAATGCATTTTCACGTTTCCCAAAACGCTTCCCAGCGCTTCCCCAAAGTACTTTGGGGAAGCCGAATTGAATTAGCTTCCCCAACGAGTTTCCTAGGAAGCGAGCTTCGTACCCTAGGTCAAACTTCCCTGCAACTATGGTTTGTATTCTTTTTGTGTTTGTAATTCCTAATTTTTTTGGTGAGGAATATAAGATGACTCATGAGCTACCTTATTAAAATGGCATGGTAGATTGCAGTCTGGGTGCTTTTATTATATTGATATTAGGTACAAAAAAATGCATGTTCTGAGTTTAAAGAGTTAATAGACATGGAATTCTAATTAATTAGCTGTGTAAAAGCTTCTAAGCTACCAACAAGGTGGCTTTGCTTTTTTAAGCATTGATTTAAAAAACTGAACTGGACATCAAACCTTTCAGAGCCAGTGATCTAACGATTTGACCATCTGATTCACTGATATAGGACTGATATTATTAGATTAATTAATTATGAATTTGGGGAATGGCGGAACAAGATTCGTGTAGCCGACCCCAAATTGTTTGGATAAGGCTGTTTGTTGTTGTTGTTGTTGTAATTAATTATGAATTTCATATTAAATTCAAGGGGTAGTGCATTGGAGCCTAGAACAAAACCATTTGATGGAAATCATTATTCTTGTTGAACAGATGCTGAATCATGGCTTTAGCCTTATGTACCTTATCTATCACTGTGGTTAGAGGTTCTAATCCAATGCTAAATTCACTTCAGTTGAGGATAGATGATTCTTTCTCTTCATTCTTGGGATTTTATAGGATTAAAGAATTCCAGACATTGGCATCTATAAGGATTAAAGGGTAGACTCCACCATGTTCTTTCGTTTTTTAATGTCTTTTTTTAAACTTCCCACTCCCAAAAAATGGGAAAAAAGAGGAAATAAGAAGCCCTTATGATTCACGGTGACTAGATGCTTCTGATGATGAAGAGTAGGGATGTCAATGAGTCGAGCTTTTCCCAGCTCAGCTCTACCTCGTCACATGAAGGCAAAGCTCAGGTTCAGCTCAGGCTCGGCTTGGCTTGGCTTGGCTCACCAGTTAAAAAAGGCCCATTAGCCTAATTTCAATTTGTCTTATTTGAACATTGTTATTCACATTACATAATATATGAAATCATTATGTACATATATATAATTATAAAATTCTTAACCAAACCGAGCTTTTAACGAGCCAGGCTTTTAGCAAGTTGAGCTTAGTGAAGCTCGGCTCAAGCTCACTTAGGAAATGAGCTTAAATCAAGTCTCAACTCAATGAGCTGAGTTTTGAGCCGAGCCGATCATTGACTGCCCTAGTGAAGAGGTGGTGATTAGGAGAATCTGATATTGATGGTGGAATAGTTGCTTCTGCTGCCAACAAAATCCCTCTCTCCCCCTCCCTGATATAGCATTGGATTAAGAGTTTTAAAATCCTAGGTCTTTTAGGCAATTGTTTTTTTTGGTATAACGTCCACTTATTTGAATTGATGAACGGTTTGAAATTTAGGGGTGTCAACAAGCCAGCTTATCTCAGGGCTCATCACATGAAGGTAGAGCTCAGGCTTGGCTCGGCTTGCCAAAGTCCACAAGTGAATTTTTTAAAATAGGCCCAACAACCTAATGGCCCATTAGCCCAAGCTATAGTTTGTTGAAATAGGCCCAATGGCCCACCAATGGTCTAAGGTTCTTGTTTGAAAAGGGATTTAAAGTATGGGAAGGGCTATTGGCACCCCTAAAATTGATCACTACACCCCCCAAAAAATAACTTTCCTATTTTACCCCCTTGCCCAAAACCACCCTCCCTAAACTACCCCTCCCTCCTCCCTCTCTCCCGACGTCTCTCTCCTCTCCCTCCCTCTCTTCCTCTTCTCACTTTCTCTCTCCTCTCCCTTCCCCCTACTCTGTTTTTTTTCTTTCCTGCGTTCTCCCTTCCTCTCCCTCTCCTCTCCCTCCCTCTCTTCCTCTTCTTCTCCTCTCCCTTCCCCCTACTCTTTTTTTTTTCATGCGTTTTCTCTCTCTCCTCTCTCTCTCTCTCTCTCTCTCTCGTTTTTTTTTTTTGGGTGATGGCGGGTGTAGGTCTGGGGCAGGGCCCCCCCTATTTCCGACGTGGAAGTCCAAACAGGTAGGCACCTGCACGGACGTGGAGGTCCGAACGGGAGGGAGAGGAAGAGAGGAGAGAGAAAATGCATGAAAAAAAAACAAGAGTAGGGGGAAGGGAGAGGAAGAGAGAAGAAGAGGGAGGGAGAGGAGAGAGAAGAAGAGGAAGAGAGAGGGAGGGAGAGGGAGGAAAGGAG
>JAOXJP010200825.1:0-12072 GCA_025762735.1 Platanus orientalis
AAATTAACCTAAGTTCCCTACCCCCAAACTTAAATTTCACATTGTCCCCAATGTGTAAAAACAAAGAAGAAAATGAGAATAAAAAGAAAAAGAGTTAAAAGTTTAGAAATCTCCCTAAAAAATGTTGCGGAACATGAATTGGAGATGTTGAGAGCAAGGGGGTTGGCGTTGCGGCGCAGCACTCTCAGGTCTTCTCAAGCCACGGCTTGCATCATCTGGCACTATGGCGTAAATACCAATAGCATTTTTTTTGGTTAAGAAAAACAAACAAATGAAATTAAAAATAAAATCTAAAGATAAAAATATTGAAACATCAAAATAAATGAAAATAAAGGAAAAAAATTTGGGTTACCTCCAAAAAAGCGCTTATTTAGAGTCGTAAGCTTGACTTCTCAAGTGTTTAGATTCAAGGAGGCTCATGAATGATTGGCAAGGGTTAATAGACGATTATCCCAAACTTCTCAAAATTTGACCTCTCCTTATGCAAACAAGGTGATGAATTTTTCAAGTAATTTGCCCCCGCGAAGAACTTTTCCTTGTTGACTGTTGAAGAACCAGTTTGTGTAATGCAAGCATCGGGAGGCTCCTTCGACTTGTTTTCATCAGGTTGTGAGGTAAATCGGAGAGCTTCGTAAACTTAGAATGTTACTTGCTCGTCTTGCACCCTCAATGACGATGTTCCCTCTTGCAAGTCAATTGATGCCCTTCCCGTGGCTAGAAATGGTTGGCCTAGAATTATCGGGATGTCTTCATCTTCCTCCATGTCTATGACAATGAAATCGGCCAGAAGTAAGAACTTGTCCACCTTAACCAAAACATCTTCTACGACCCCTCTTAGATATTTAATGGTCCTATCTGCTAATTGAAGAGATATGGTTGTTGGCTTGCGTTCCTCAAGTCCTAGTTGCCTAAAAATAGAAAGGGACATTAGATTAACACTTGCACCTAAATCACATAAAGCTTTAAACTTAAATTCACCAATGGTGCAAGGTATTTTAAAGCTCCTGGGATCCTTTAGCTTTTGGGACAACGTTTTGTGCAAAATCGCACTACACTCCTCCGTAAGCTTCACAGTCTCATATTCCTCAGGCTTCCTCTTGTGAGTAAGAATCTCTTTTGAAAATTTTGCGTACTTTGGCATTTGCTCCAACATGTCTACAAAAGGAAGATTAATGTGTAAGATTTTAAATATATCAATGAATTTTGTAAACTGCTTATCAAGTGTTTGTTTCTTTAATCTATTAGGAAAGGGAATAGGAGAATCAATTTTAGAATCAATAGGAGGTAAAGTAGAAGAAGGTTGCTTAAACTCCCCTATTTCTAGACTCGCGCCGTGGCTTTCAATTCTGGCGCCACAGCCTGGCTCTCTCAGATGGCTGTCTTTAGCTTAATTACCCCCTTGTGGCTGCTCTAGCTGCTTACCACTTCTCAAAGTGATAGCTTACACTTGCTCCTTGGGATTTTTCTCAGTATTACTAGGCAAAGCTCCTTGAGTTCGTCTTGATAACATATTATGAATTTGTTCCATTTGAACTTCAAGGTTCCTAATAAATGCGGCTTGATTTTGGAGCAAAATATCATTCTTGTCAAATCTCTTACTCGACTCATCAATGAACCTAGAAAGCACATCCTCTAAATTTGATTTCTTCTCTTGAGCTTGAAACCCGGGAGGTGGATTTTGAACATTGTTGTTACTCCAAGAAAAATTAGGATGATTTCGCCATGCTGGAGTATAGGTGTTCGAGTATGGATTACCTTGCCCTCTTTAGAAGTTGTTGACATAATTCGCTTGTTTAGGTTTAGCAAAAGGACTTCCAACTTGGCATTCTCTACTCAAATGATTCCCTCTGCAAAACTCATAAGTCAAAGTAGAAGAGTTAATAGAATTGACATTTAGAGAACCCAACTATTTTTGAAATGAAACAAGTTGAGTTGATAAGGCTGTGAAACCATCCACTTCATGTACTCCCATGGCTTTCCTTAGAAAACTCCTATCTGAAGGCTTCATGTAGTTGTTGCTAGCCATCACCTCAATCAATTCGTAAGCAACTAAAGCATGTTCCAAAACTCGTGAATTGCACTCAAATCCTTTTATTTTATTTAAATCCTAACAAAATTATGAAAGAAATAAAAGTGATAATAAACTAATAAAATTAAGACTTAACAAGAAAATAAATAAGTAAGAAGGATATGAAAAAGATGATTAAATTTAAGCCTATCACTAAGAAGGCTCGAAGGGCTAACCCCCCAATTACCTTTACTGAGGAAGACTCCTCTCGACTCCGACACCCACACGATGATGCACTCCTCATCACCATCAAGATCACAGGGTACAAAACCTGGAGGGTGTTAATCGATAATGGGAGCTCTGCCGACATCCTATACTTATCGGCCTTTCGACAGATGGGAATCGCATAAGGTAGGCTTCAACCCATAGGGGCCCCCTCGTCCGCTTTACTGGGGACAAATTATTCCCTTTAGGATCAATAACCCTACTCGTGATAGTAAGACTAGGCTTGAGGCAAGTTGCCAAGGAGGTTAACTTCCTAGTGGTAAACTATCCTTCAGCCTATAATGCAATCCTTGGGCGCCCCTCCCATAACCAATTAAGGGCAGTCACATCCACCTATCACCTAATAATGAGGTTCCCCACCAACCACGGGATAGGGGATGTCAAGGGAAACCAAACTACCATGTGGAAATGCTACAATGCCTCCCTAGTAGACGGACCGTAGAAAAATGCCCTCACGATCAGAGATGGCGAGGTGGAAGAAAGGGGAAAGCCTTAAGTAGTTAAACCTATGGAGGACTTACTCAAACTTAGTTTAGATGACTCTGCCTTTAAGCAGGTTGTTTGGGTTGCCAGTACACTTGCGACCAACCATCAAAAGTGGCTATTGGACCTACTAACCAGACATAAAGATTTCTTCATATGGACCCATGATGATATGCTCGGGATAAATCCCGAAGTCATGGTGCACAGGCTGAATGTTAGATTGGCTACAAGACCTGTGAAACAAAAAAGAAGAAGCTTTGCTGCCAACTGTAACTCAGCTATCACCAAAGAAGTGGATAAACTCAAGAAGGCAGGGTTCATCAGAGAAGTAAACTACCCTGAATGGTTGTCCAACATGGTGCTTGTCAAAAAGTCAAATGAAAAGTAGAGAATGTGTGTAGACTTTACCGACCAAAACAAAGCTTGCCCGAAAGATAGTTTCACCCTACTCGGAGAAGGGGAAGGCCATCCTAAACATGGGGTTCCCACGCAACATGAAAGAGGTATAGAGATTGGCCAAAAGGGTAACAACATTAAACCGATTCATCTCAAAGGCGACTGACATGTGCCTTCCTTTCTTCTGCATGCTTAGGAAAGCATTCAAATGGACAAAGGAATGTGATATGGCATTCTAGAAACTTAAGGAGCACTTCATGGGACTACCCCTCTTTTGTTGAACCAAGCCCAAGGAACCCCTATTCCTGTACGTAGCAGTACCAGACTTGGAAGTAAGTTCAATACTAGTCAAAGAAGAAGAAGGAGCACAAATGCCCATGTATTATGTAAGTCGAGCTTTGGACGGGGTAGAGAAGAACTACCTGATCAATGAGAAAACTACATTTTCCATAGTGTTCACCACTAAAAAATTGTGACCTTATTTCTAGGCCCATGCCGTCGCTATTCTAAAGAACCAACCTTTAGGGTCTACCTTACAGTGACCTGACACCTCGGGCTGCCACATCAAATGGTCAATTGAATTAGGGAATTTGACATCGAGTATAAACTAAGAGGAGCTATGAAAGGGCAGGCCATGGCAGATTTTGTGGCAGAGCTAACCACCACACCAAATGAGGACATACCCAAGGGGGCCTACTACCTCAGACAAAGCTCGTTGGGTGCTTAATGTTGATGGCTTGGCCACGAACCAAGCTAGCAAAGTAGGGATCATACTCATAACCCTTGAATGGGCAAAGTTGGAGTACGTCGTTAGATTAGATTTTGAAGCAACAAATAATGAGGCAAAATATGAAGCATTGGTGACCAGTCTCAGGATAGCCAGCAAACTCGATGTAAGACAATTATCTATAAGAAGTGACTTCAAGTTGGTGGTGGGCCAGGTTTTGGGTGAGTATGAGGCAAAGGAGGACCGAATGGTTGAATACCTTCACGGGGTCAAAGCACTGGCGGAAAGGTTTGAGGTGTTCCCCATCGAACATGTAGCCCAATAACATAATGAATGGGCTAACCAATTAGCGTGATTGGCTTTTGCTCTTAATGATGAAGGAGTAATGATCAAACACTTGCTAGCACCAAGTACATCAACTCCAACCCAAGGGACAGTCAGATTCATTGGAGATGAGACATCTTGGATGACCCCTATAGTGAATACCTTGAGGATGAAAAGCTTCTTGATGATATAACAAAATCCAGAAGGCACAAACTCCAAGCCTCCCGGTACACCCTACTGAATGGAGTAGTCTATCACTCCCAGGGAAGATCCCTGGTCCACCGCCTCATGTCAGTAAGTTATTATTGGCTAAAAAAGCAAGATGATACAACCCGATTCATACAAAGGTGTGACCGATGCCAAAGGTTAGCCAACAGGTTCAAGTAGCCACTAGAGGATTTGACTCTGATCCCCGAACCCTGGCTATTTTGTGTAATGGGGAATATACATAGCTGGACCCCTCCCCAAAGGAAAAAAGATAAGTTTGTTTCATCATAGTGGCAATCGACTACTTCACTAAGTGGGTTAAGGCCAAGCCTATAGCTAAGATAATCAAAAGCAATGTTTATAGCTTTGTGTGGAGATCTGTGATCTGTAGTTTCAGCATCCCAGAACTCTTGATCTCAAACAATGGGAAGTCGTTCGACAATCTTAGGTTTAGAGAATTTTTCTCAAGCCTCGGAATCAAGAACCACTTCTCCCCCTTAAGGTAACTAATCGAACCCTTCTGAAAATCATAAAAACTCGGCTACAATCTCACAAGGAAGGATGGTCTGAGGAGTTACCAAGGATACTATGGGCATACAAAATTATGGTTAGAACACCAACTAGCGAGACCCCTTTCCTATTAGTATTAGGGTCTGAAGCCTTAACCTTGGTAGAAGTAATCTTAGCTAATTACCATATTACATGGGTGAATCTTGAGAACAATGATGATAGCCTCCATCTAAGCTTGGATCTAATGTAAGAGAAAAGGCAAGAAGCTGCTACCAAGATGGCCACCTATCAAACTACTATGATCAGGTACTACAATAGGAAGGTCAAAGAGAGAAAATTCAAAGTAGGTGACCTAGTCTTCTGCGAAACCACATTGGCTACCAAAGATCCCACTAATAGGAAGCTGGGCCCCAACTAGGAAGGGCCCTATTGGGTGACGAAGTTCAACAAGCTAGGGGCCTACTAATTGGAAGACTCTAAAGGAAAGAAACTACCTCGCCTTTAGAATGCAAGACATTTGAGGAAGTACTATCTTTAATCTGATTGTAAATCAACATCAATAAAGGGTTTCTTTTTCAAACACGACTTCATTACTAAAAATTTCCCAAGGGAAGATGACAGGCCCCAAGTGGATGAGGGTTACAAGATGACTCTAGTTTCCTAAGGGAAAACAACAGGCCCTGAGTGGTTGAGGGTCACAAGATAACTCTAAAAATTTCTTAAGGGAAGAAGATAGGCCCCGAGTGGCTGAGGTCACAAGATGACTCTAATTTCTTTAGGGAAAATGATAGGCGCCAAGTGGCCGAGGGGCACGAGATGAATCTAATTTTCTAAGGGAAAACGACTACCCCCGAGTAGCTGAGGGTCACAAGATAACTCTATTTCCTAAGAGAAAATGAAAAGCCCTGAGTGGATGAGGGTCACGAGATGACTTTGAAAATTTCCTAAGGGAAAATGATAGGCCTTGAATGGCTGAAGGTCACAAGATGACTCTAATTTTGTAAGGGAAAATGATAGGCAGCAAGTGGCCCAGGGTCACGAGATGACTTTAAAAAATTGCTAAGAGAAGACGATAGGCCCCAAGTGGCTGAGGGTTACAAGATGACTCTAATTTCCTAAGGGAAAATGACAGGCCCCAAGTGGCCGAGGGTCACGAGATGACTTTAAAAATTTCCTAAGGGAAGATGACAGGCTCCAAGTGCTTGAGGGTCATGAAATGACTCTAAAAATTTTCTAAGGGAAAATGACATGCCTCGAGTTGTTGAGGGTCATGGGATGACTCTAAAAATTTCCTAAGGGAAATTAAAATTCTATCTTAGAGGGGGAGTGAATAGGATTAATTTTAATATCCTTGATCTTTCTCAGTTTTCTTCTTACTTTCCTGGTTATTAAGATTAACGATTAATGTTTGTAGAATTGATCAATTGAGTTGTCCTTTTGAATATAGTTTAATTAACACAATTAATACACTAAAGTATTCACAGGTGTGTTGATCATAGCAAGCACATTGTAAAGAGATCACAAACAACCATAAGACACAATATTTAGAGTGGTTCGACACTGTGGCCTACATCCATTCCTAAAGCTCAACCTAAGCTTTTCCGTAATTTTATTCATATTGAAATACAAACAATCTAGGTAAAAATTCACACAAAACCTTTCTACTTGTCGTGTAAGCACTAACCTACACTCTGTCTCTGAAGAATGTAATGCACCTTTCTGTGTCTCCAGTAGAAGGGACTGGAATAGTAATCAATAAGATGAATGCAGTTTTGCCTCATACAGGTTGATTTTGCAAAGTAAACTAGTTATGGGTGCTCCTACAATGAGCTAATGTGCCTTTTCTTCCACAGATTTAAGCGCCGTAGAAACTACTCTTTGATGCCTTTGTAAATCATTGGTTTCCTCTCAATGGATAACCAAGGCTGTCTCCCTTTAGATATTCAATGTAAGAAGCAAAGGAGGAGATCACGTAAAGTAATTTTTCAATAGTATAAGGTCTTTCACATAGTAAAAATCTAGACTTTTTGGATTTCAGACTAGCCACACTTTTCAAACAATAATATTCTTTTTTGTGTCGATGTCTCTCTTTCAACCTAGGGTATTTTAACCCTTTTATAGAGCTAAGTTTAGTCTTAGTTTGTAGGATTATAGCTTTTTCTAACAAAAAAATGATGGGAATTTTCGAATTGGAATCTCAAAAATTAGATAAGATTTTTTTGGGATTTGCGGGAGTGATCGATCATGAATGTGTATCGAGCAGGCTATGGAATCACAACTCTCGGGAGTTTTAATTTGGGGCTGATATCCTGTTTGTGATCGATCACCAGATTGGTGATCTATCAGGCCGTGATCGATCACCAATCTTGTGATCGATCAGGGGACATTTCTCTCGAATTTTTCTGTCATCAGATTTCTGAGTTGGTTCTTTCCCCCCCCCCAATGTTTTGGGATAAACACAGATGTCCTAAGGCTCATTTTACTACCTCACACTCCCCTCTTGGGTTATTTTATAAAGTTTTAGTGCATTATCTATAGTGTGGGTATTTTTCGAGGTTGTGCTTATCATGAGGATCACTTGAGTCTTTGTCTTTTTCATTTCTTGTCTTTAGCATCCTTGTCAAGGGTCTTCTTCTTGATTCTTGGTTTTGTTCCTCACTTCCTTTAACTTGTCACTACCTCGGGTCTGTAGGTCTTTAGTCATTCATTTGTCTTGTTGCTTGTGGGCATAGGACTCTTATCAGACTTTGACATAGTACACTACAACTCCTTTTTTTTCATGGGATTGACAATTCGTTTCTTAACAAAAATGATGGGCCTTGAGTGGTCGAGGGAGGCAAGATGACTTTAAAACTTTCATAAGGGAAAATAGGCCCTGGGTGGTCCAAGGATCCAAGATAACTCTAAACTCCCTAAGGGGAATGAAAGGCTTAGAGCCAAGCCAAGAAAAACATCCGAAGGGCGAGCATACTAGAACCTTTAAACCATCACACAGAAGGTTGGAGACAAAGGGAACAAGCAAAAGAGAATATCTTCATTAAGAAAGAAAATTTTACATTGGGTACATGTAGGCTAACCCGTAAGAACAAAGTCAATCTCCGGGGTACATAAACTAAGGAGTAGTAGCACCATCGCAAGCCCATTGGGATGCTTCTTCCTCCTTGATTTTGATGACCTCAGGCTTATGGGGGAACCCGAGTCATCATTGAAGATGAACCCCAAGAAGTCGATCTTCAGGAAGGCTCGAGTAGCCCAACGATGGAAGGCCTCAAAGCCATCATTGAACTAGTCTAAGACTTCCAATGTGTACTCGATGGACTCCCAGATTTCTACAAGTGTGGCAGCCCTCTCTTGCTTCAGGAAATCTACCAGCATTACCTCATCTATAGCCCTCTCTTGCTTCAGGAAATTCACCAGCATCGCTCATCTACAACCCTCTCTTGGGCATCAGCCTTCTTTGCCCAAGCAGCATGCTCTTCGGCCTTGTCCAACTTTATGGCTAAAGCCGCCTTCTTGTCCTAGGCTGCCTGAAGGTTGGTGGCCAGGCCATCTCTCTCAGCTCGACCTTATAAGAGGTCAGACCAAAGTTTTGACTCCTTTGCAGAGTCATCCAGTTGGGCCTGGAAGTCCAAATTCGTAGCCCTTAGTTCTATTGCCTTCTTCTTTTGTGCCTTAGCATTGCTCTTTGTGCTCTACTGAAATGACATGCCTACCATCAGAGTGCCACCATTTGTGAAACGCAAGGAAAGATTAAAAAATGATGAATGATAATAAAAGGGGTTAGGAAAGAAGATAAGGTAAGATAGAAGAGAATTGCCTTGGCTAAGTCAACCACAAGTTGCTGGTAGATGGTGCTTGAGCGAAACTTCACCAGAGCCTCGACGTTCACCTTCGGGACGACCACGCATAGCTTCTTGAAGGTGAAGTTGGGGTTGTTCAAAAAAGTCTCCCCGATGGGGGTTTTTCCCCTTATCCAATTATGGGACAGAACCCTTGTCTCGGGGAATGGAAAAGTCCCAGGTGGGCTTGGCTTCTTTAAGACCTTAAGATGTTGGGGTTGGGAATGGTGGTACAACAGTAGGGGTGGTGGAAGAAGTTTGGCTTCCCTCAGAAGTACAAGGGCGAGAAGATGATCCACCCTTGCGACTCCCCTAGGCATTAACCTGAGCCCTTTGATGCTTCAAAGGTGGAGTTGGTGGATCCTCGGGTGTCTGGCCCTCTACCTCGGTCAGGTTTCCCTGATGGTTGGAGCCTGTGGGGTAGTCGTGGCCTCTAGATGAGCCTTTTTGGCTCTCTTCAGGATTTGCTTCATATCGCCCTTAGTCATGTCTACAGAGGAAGAAAAATAGAGATAAATTAAAAAAAGAAAGAAAGAGAAAAAGAAAGAAGGAAAAAGGGGAAGAAAGATACCCCTGATCATTCCTTTTATAACCCCTACGATACAAGACTCCCCTAGACCAACAAAAGCCTCATCCTCAATGGACCGAGGTTGGAAAGGGAAAGACGATAAAGCATTAGGAGTGATCAGGTTTGAATAATTGTGCACCAAGTAGGAGATAGCCCTAAGCACCTAATTGAACGAAGCTGTAGGCAACATCTGCTCGGCTAGAACTAAGATGCATCAAAAAAGGCAAAGGTGAGAAATAAAATTCTAAAGTATCAACGACAAAAATGAGAGAGAAATGAAGAAAAAATTCATTCGAGGGATCAGGGGTGCCCTAAACCAGGGAGGAGCGAACAAGGCATTCAATTTTACTATCCTACTCGCAAGTCTCCCAGTTGTGACCCGATAGGAAAAAGAACTTGCTTTTTCACAGCGACTAGGTTCTGATACCAATCGCTGTGGACATCGGGGTCCAAGGGGGTTCAGATTCCCCTACCTGCCCATGGTTTTAGGCCCACTCTTCGATGCATGATGCTGGTGTGTGAGAGGTTCCTAACCCTTTCATGGTTGAGTTAGGCTTTTCTAGGAGTTACCACCAACTCGGGGTTAACCGATGGAGTTGGACATTGGTTTTCTTCGGGGAAGAGGAGAAGTCTAGACCCGTAGGTCTAGGGGTTTAACTCCTAATACTGGTCTATATTCCTGAGGTAAAGAGTAAGTTGTTTGGTTGCATTTGAGGAAGGTGTTAGTTACCTTAAATACTCCCCTTTTTATGGCGGCTTCTCTCATCCATACATGTCTTAAAATGTGCTTAAGTCTATGCTTGTAAATTCTGGGGTTTACTGTTTTCTAGATTTTTTTCAAGTTTAATGCCTGAATTTACCCCCAATGCCAGAATTTAATTTAGGGTGAAATTCAGGCGTTGGTTCCTGAAAAATCTAGAAACTACCTCTTAAATCAACTTATTTTAATTGTAAGAGAACCCCTCTAGGGTGAGACTCTTAAAGGGATGGTGGACCTCTCCAAATTGTTTATTGGCTAGTCTTTTAGGGTTAGACCTAACCCTGACAAAAGGGGAGAAAGGCAAAAATGTTGTGTTTTTTTGTGTTTCAGGCTTAACGCCTGAATTTAACCTAACGCCTGTTTATTCAATGCCTGAATTTAATTCAGGATGAAATTCAAGCATTGAAAGCTAATTAGATTAGCATTTTGATGTGGTCTTTTAGGGTGGTTTGGTAGGTCCCATTGTCGTGGGACCCCTTGGTTGAGTCAAAGGATCCTAGGGGTCACATTGTGCAACCCTAAGGGTCATGGCCTTCACCCATGTGGAGATATGTTCTCCTAAATAGGGTAGCTTGGTTATCTGTTATAGGCCTAACACATATTTTTAGTATGACACTTGAATGTTCAATGCCTAAATTTAATTCAGCATAAATTTAGGAATTAGGTGTTGGGGTCAACTACTAGCCTTGGTTCTTAGGCCACACAGGTAGGGCCTAGAGGGGTGGGATTCTCCGAGGTCTCTAGGCTAAGCTTAGATCACACACACATTTAACTAATTTTAGAAAACTTGATTTTTAACATAGGCCTAACACCTAAAATCCACTCCAATGCCTGAATTTCTCCTCTCAATGCATGGAATTAAATTTAGGCATTGGGAGAGAAATAAGGGCCCATAGATGTGCTTATGCAAAGGATTGGACTTCAGAGGGTTGTAGTGGTCTAGGGACAGGTTTAGGAAAAATCAGGGCTCCCTGGGGTAGGTCCCAGACCTCAATGCCTGATTGTTTCCCTAATGCCTATTTGTTTAATGCCTAAATTTTATTTCTGTAAAATTTAGGTTTTAGTTACTGGGAGCAAATCCAGTAGTTGGATTTCTCAAATTTGGGACCCTTAGGGTTTTGGGAGAAATCTGAAATTAAGCATGCTAGTAGGAAATTGATAGGGGAACAACATATCCAAAATTTGACTCAAGAACATGCATATAAAAATCATACAAAAATTCACAAATAATGGGCTGAAACTAGGTCACATAAGATCCATATTTTGGGGTCTGTTTGGGGGGCCATCTCGAGGCCTTCCACAGCTTATAAAATTATGAAATTAAATATGAAAGTAGGTATATGTGTCTAGTATAACATACTAAAATTTCACCTCCAATAGATCAATTAAAAATTCACAATAAAGTATACACTAAACATGCTCAAAATTAAAGCAAATAGAGGTTGTTGAGCCTCTATTATGTATCCTAAATCAAAGTAGCTAGATATCATGAATTGGACAACATAACAACTTATTAGTTGAGCATCTGAACATAAGAATACCAAAATTGAGTTGGGTTTAGGCTTATGGCTTAAAGTTTAGAAATCCTCACTTTTTCTTCTTCTTCTCTCTCCTCTCTTTTTTTTAGGGTTTTTTGTTGCCAATCCAGGCTTGCACAAAATTGGGGCTATTTATAGCGCCAATTTGAAGTGGTGGAGGGTGGGGATTAATCCTAGAGATATCTAGATGGAGGGCTAGGATTAGGTTGGCTCATTTTAGGTGTAGGGCTAGGATTAGCTTGGGATGAGTTGTTAGGATTGATGGGATTTGTGCTAGGTGACATGGAAAAGGGAGGAGCTGAGATTAATTCAGGTTGATTAGGTGGAGGGTGGAGATGGGGGTGTGCTTGTTGGCATGGATTGGTGAGGTGGACAAAGGGGTGAGTTTAGATGCCATTTGATAGGTGTTGAAAGGTTGTAAATATTA